>VZTE01003715.1:921-29836 GCA_013397775.1 Eulacestoma nigropectus | reverse complement strand
GAGACCCAGAGAGAGACTGTCGCGGGCAGGCGGTCCTCCCGCGCCCCCCCGTCCTTCGCCGCCCGGCGGGTCCCGCCCGCCCCCGCCCTCCGGGCCGCGCGTCCTCCGGCCCCGCCGCCCCCGGAGCGGAGGATGATGAAGCTCAAGTCCAACCAGACGCGCACCTACGACGGGGACGGCTACAAGAAGCGGGCGGCCTGCCTGTGCTTCCGCAGCGAGAGCGAGGAGGAGGTGAGGGCCGGGCCGGGGGCGAGGCCGGGCCCGGGACCCCCGAGCCGGCCGGGGTGGGGGGACTCGGTCCCAGCGGGGTTCTGTTTTTAATAGGCGCAGTTCAGCGTCGCTGGGAGAGTCGCTGCTTCCCACTTGGTTATTCCTCTCCGCTGGAGCCGCGGAGATGCCCGGTGGGCGGCGGGACAGGCTGAGGGGAGCGCGGCGGGGGGTTTGGCAGCCGAGGGGACCGACCACGCTGGCAGAACTTCAGTCCCGCACATCACATGAGATGGGAGAGGAAACCTGACCTTGGATTTATAAAAAGAAACTGGGATGAAAGGGGACTGATGGAGTGCCAGAAGTTGCTGTCCAGAGAGCTTGGGAGGAAGTGGGAATTAAAGGTGGATTGGTTGGTTTCAGAGCGGCTGCGTTGCTAAGGGGCTGCATTGTCCGGGAAGTTGCAAAGAGAAACTTCGCTCCGCTGTGCGATTTTACACGAGTCTTTATTGAAACCTCCTGAAGGTGGGCTCGGGGTGCTCAGAGCGGCAAGGCTGCAGGTCGCCCTTCTGCTGCTGCTGCCGGAGCCAGACGTACACACTCCACTGCATTTGCTGTGCCCGAGTGGCTGTGCTAAAGTCTTTGTTCTCCTGATTATCATATTTGTAGCTACAGGAAATCGGAAGGGAATGCAGACAGTTCACTGGAGGAAAGGCAATTAGCATACATCCAGTTATTATTTAACGTGAAGGAGGCTGCAGAAGCCCTTTGTAGCTGTGCTGGCATGATGAGGAGTGTCAGCATTTCTGCAGAAATGGTCTGAAATGACAGCAGTGTTGGTGCTGCATTCAGTGTAGCTGGTCCTTCCCACGGACTTCCAGGAAATTTATGGACTGACCGTGACGAAGAAACATCATTGTTTATGTGATGATGCTGAGGGTGCTCAGCACCGGTGGGTGAGGGCATTGGAGTGCCCTGATGCCATTTTACACAATTAGTGGGGCAGTTTGCAGGCTCTTCTCAAGAGGTGGAGGCTTGGCCACGTGTGACTGCAGTGTGGTTGAGGGTAGAAAAGTACTTTTAACAGGTGCCTGAGGCAATCAGCATGTGACTGGTTGTGAGTTTTATTTTAACACACCTCAGTCTGCAGCGTTGCGCAGGCTCCAGCTGATCCCTCCGGCCCGCGGGAGCTGGTGACAGAGCCCTCGTGGTGCTGGGGACACCGAGGTGTGTTAATGACAGGTGTCAGAGCCCTCACTGTGCTGGGACACCAGGCTGTGTGGCAGTGTCACAGTGCTGACCCAAGAGGTCAAAGGAGGAAAGTGAACTCGTTCCAGAGGCACGCTGGCGTGGGACGGATGCTTCCAACAGGCTCAGCTGTCAGGTTGGTGTAAGGCTGAGATTTAAAACCATTTTTGTGTCAGTTGTGTCTCTGCTGTGGTCTCCACCTACAGTGGATTGAATTTAAACTCATTCAGGCTCTAGTTTCTAGGTAAGAGCTAGAGTAGAACAATCTGTTTCTGGTTTCAGGCAGGATTTGAGGGAGCTGGCTCCCTGTGCTGGTTATGCCGGGTCATTCCCAGGGGTCTGTAAGCTCTGGGAAGGTTTTTGTGTGCAGGGCAGTGGAGGTTCTGGGTGAGTGTTGTGTTGTCCCTGTGGTCGCTGTTGGTGGCCTTGTCCCTGAGCTCCCAGTGACAGCTGGCAGTGGCTGTGCTGCCCTGGGACACCTTGGGGAGGGAGCACTGGTTGCTGTGGAAGTGCTGCAGGCCGGGCTGGGATGAGTTTCCTCGGGATGTGCCATGTGTGTGCTGCTGGTGAGGAGCCACTGCAGGAGTGAGGCAGGGAAGGACGGTTCTGATCTCGGAGCTCTTGAAGGGCTGTGTGTGCTACCCATGAGTTGAACCCCAAGCTGAAACTGCATCCTCTGTTCCCACCTGTTACGCTCCTGCTGTGGGAGCTGTCCAGGAAGGGGGCTTGTCACAAATACATCTGGGAAAGTTCTTACCCAGTCCCACGGAATTAACCCCACTGGGATGGACTCTGTCCCCGGATCCTGCGCTTGGCGTCGGCCAAAAGGCTGAGAAGCCATTGAAGTTAAACTTGTGTCAATGAGTGAAATCAGCAAGCAGGACACCATATAAATTTTCCTTTCTAATTATTTATTGGGTTAATTCTGATTTGTTGGCTTTTAAAGAAACTTTGAGAGAAGTTGACTGGTGTCCACTCACTGCTACTTGGCATTTTTTTGGTAGCAAGCAAGGTGTTACCTGTACACATTTAAGTACAGAGTTTAAAATGACTGTGAAAGTTTTCTTGGTTTGCTCTTGGACAACAATACTTTTTAATGTTACTGAGGTATTTTATTATTGATTGCTTCTATTTAAATGGAAATTGAGATCTATTTAAAAGGTCTCTCCAGGGAGGGGAGAAAGAGCCAGAGCCAAAGTATGTACATTAAAGATCTATTAAAGCTTAGTGTTTGAAAAGAAGAGAGAAGAAAAGAAGCATGTTTTGATAAATAAATTAAGCTTTTCATATTAAAATAGGATTTTTCCTAGGACTGTCTGTTTCTCATTACTTTTTCTTTTAAGTGCTTAAGAAATAGAACTTTGCTCTTGCCTTTCTTCTTCATTTCTTGCTATGAATTCAAAAACCCCATTTTTTCCCTGTTTTTAACCTCTCATTAGTTCTTGAATTAAAAAAGTTTGTCAATGAACAAGAAGAAATAAGATAATTTTATTTACACTTACAGAGAAGGCTGCTTTCTTCTGCTTAGGTGTTTTCCCCTGACTCTTCAGTTTGCTGATGTATTTTTCTTTGAAATCTTAGCAATCCCTGGAGATTGATAAAACACCATGTCCTTGGTTTGGTGTTACAATTGCAAATAAAGAGTCTTAACAGAAAAATACTTCATTCTTTTTTAGTTTTTAAGTGATTTATTTTTTCCCTATGCTGCTGGAGGTCGCACATTGTCTCTGCATTGCATTTGGAAGCCGCTACTTCTGGGCATGAAAAAAGCTCTGCAACATTTTTGTAAGACCAAGCATTGGCTGAAAAGATGCCTTTGTTACATATTCCTTTAAAAAGCAGCAAAGGGAGAATTCATTTCAACATGAATCTCAAATGGAGAAAAAAAATTCATTTTTTGGGCATTGTGGAAACCCCCCAAATTGTGTGTGGTTTCCGAAACCATGATCCACCTCCTTGGGCAACAGGGAGAGCCGGGGCAGCAACGGGATTCATTCAAAGAGTGGGAACAGCCTTCAAAGGGCCTTCCAGCAGCCAGACACCAGGACTTTGCTATTCCCATCTTTTCATATGGAGTGAACTCCCGGGATATTTGCAGAACTGTGGAAGGAGAACGTGGAGGGAGAGCTCCCAAGTCCTGTGGTACCTCTGGAATCACTCAGTGCGCTCATTGCTTGGGATGTCCCTGCCCCTCAGCATTGCCATCAGGGTGTTATTTTTACATAACACATGTATTTTTTTGTGTGGACCAGCTGTTTCCATGAGGAAGCATCCCAGAAAATGCCCCTCTTGCCTCAGTGTGCCGCAGCAGCTGGAGCCCTTCTCCGACGTTTGACAGGAATAAAGAGGCACCGCTGGGCCGTGGGTCCGCGCTGGGGCAGCGGCGGGTTTGAACATGCCCACATTGTGTCTGTGAAAGGACAAGCTGCTCGTTAACCACGGGCGTTTTTAAAGACTTTTTTTTTTTTTTGAGAAAATGCCTCGGGAAGAATCTTTTCTGAGCGGTGAATGAGGCCTGAATGGAGCTGGGAGAAGAGAGGTTTCACCCAGGGGCCGGTGCCCTGGCACGCGCCGAGCCCTGCGGTCACGGTCACGGGGAGAGCTGGGCCGGGTGGCCCCTGGGAAAGCCATTGGAATGCAAACGAACCTTTTTTATTTTCCTTCTGGCCTCTCCTGGGCCGGTTTTACTCCAGCTGTGATGTAACACAGCAGAGCTGGGATTGGAACCCGCCGAGTGTGGTGGGGATCACGCGGTGCTCCTGGGCTGTCCCCTGTGCCTTGGCTCCGGTGTGAACCAGTAACAGCTAAAACCACTCTGAGTGCTTCACTGTTGGGATGTAAGTGAGCCCAGCATCATATGATCATCCTGCTTTCCGTGGAATACACTCTCAGAATCCCTGTTCTGGTGGCTGGGCTTGGCTGTGTGCTCCCATCTGCTGCATAAAAGGGTTGTGGTTGAACCCAAGTAAAGTTCTCCTGGTCTGTTGCTAACTTATTACCACATCTCAGGGGGGATAAGGAGCAGCTTGGAAGTGAATCTCTTACCTGTGCTTCTCCTGTCTCTCTCAGCCCTGTAGATTGTGTAGAATCTGTAGATTGTGCTCTCCAAGAGCAGGAGCATGGATACACCTCTGCAAGACCTGGCTTTCATCTTAAAAAGTGTTTTGCCCTCCCACAAAAGCAGCTGTCACTAAACAGTTTTACAAGCAATTCCACGCTCTCCTGTACTTTCCCAAACAACAAAAGAATGAAAATTGTTAAATTTTCACTTCATTTACTGGAAGCTCTGCAAGCTGTTGTGAAACTGAAGAACTGAGTCGGTTTTGTTCTGCTGCAAGTCAGGGAAAAGTGATAAATATGGGAAGAGGGTGTGCTCCACCCTTGGTCTGTGGAGAAGGACCCAACAATGATGGCTGTGTCTGTTCTCTGCAGAACGCTGCTTTGGAATCTCTTCCACCTCAGATCCATTTACTGCTTGACTAGGAGCTGTTTTTCCTACCTTTTTTTCTCCTCACTCTGTGTTCTGTGTCCCCCCCCTTTTTTAACAAAAACCTCACACCCGGTTGCCTGACTTGGTTCATCTCAACACCCTTCAAACTCCTGCAGTGTGGAGATAGGCACCAGCATTTGGGGGTGCACCCAGCAGGGACTGCTGCCAGGGGACCTAATCTTCCCATGGATGGTCTGTCACAGTCTGGAAAAACAACTCTTTCTCTTCTTAGTCAAAAAAACCCAACCATGTGCTTGGACTTTTACCTCCTTTTAAAGTAATGAGAGTGCTCCTGGTTTGCTTGGATAGACCAAAATTAACAAACTTTAAAAAATTAACTTCTACCTTACAAATAGCAAACACCCATGTGGGAATGCTGTAGGTGACATCAGTGGGAAGCAGGGCCTCTGTTTCTTTAAACACTTGTTCTTTTTCAGCCCAGCTGAGCGACTGACTGCACAGACCAGTCAAGGATCTCTCAAATTTTGTGTATTTGTTTCAGAATTCCTGTCTCTGCTGCTGAGTATTGCACACTGACTCTTTGTTCTCAGAAATTTCACATTGACCTGTGAAATTCGGAGGGATACGATTACCTGCTGGGTAGATTTTTGTCAGATGTTTCGGGGGTTACTTCTCCTCGTGCAAGTGACATATATTGATGCTGTGTGTAGAATTAACTACTTATGTTTGAGCAGCTTCCCAAGAGTTCGTGTGTGCTGTATTTCCTGAGTAGGGTGGTTAATCAGAACAGTGTGCAGCTGCTGACAGCTGGAGTCATTTGGGCTCTGTAAAAAGCCCAAATACCCCTTCATTGCCTTTTTTCCGTCCCTTATTCAAAAAGGCACTTTACAAGCCAGCATTCCTTCTGGAAAAGGTGTGCCTGGACAAGTTGTGTAAGCACTGAGTGGTCACCAAACTGGTTTTGACAGGCAGAAATAGGTTCTGGGGTTTGGGGTCTCTCTCTGGGAGTGCCCCTTATCATCCCTTGGCTTCTGAAAGCAGCGGCCGCTGCTGCAGGTGGTTCAGCTGCTCCCGAAGCATGGGAATGCATGTTGCAGATAATTTCTGTGGTTATCTAAACCGTAATTTCGCTGGAGGGGGAGGACTTGGGATTTTGTTCCTCCCTGGTAGGCACAGGCAGTGGCTCTGAAGTTGCAGGAGCACTGCAGTAGCAGTAACAGGACCCGTGGAGTTCTGGAGCCAGAGCAGCAGCGCGGTACGTGGTGATTTATTATTGTTATTCTAACCAGCAGCCTAAAAACCAACAGAATCTGCTGTATTTTTTCCTCTCTGGTTATAGGACTGTAGGTGTGATCCAAGCACTTGAAATGACTTGAACTTCTTCCAGTTCACCTCTTGCTCCCGTTCCAAAAGTTGTGCTTTACTTTTGTCAAGTTCTGTAGAGCGAATCCCTTCCCCTTTGCGCGTCCTGCTGTGAATTTCCCACCTCCAGCTCCTGGGTACCACGTTGTAGGTTGAATCCCATTATCCCACGGAGCCCGGTGCAGGTGTGTGTGCAAAAATAACACTTGTCTAAGGAAACGTATCCTGTTGAGGAACAGGAATGCTCCTGGCAGGACAGGCTGTTATGGTCAGAGGAGGGATTTCTGTGGCTGCTGAGAGTGTGTGTTGTGGTCCCAGCTGCTGACCCTGCCAGGTGCAGGGCCGGCTGTAGCCCTGCTGACCACCGGCTGGACTCACTCCTACCATGTGCGAGCTCCGGAACGTGCCTGGAATAGCAAGAGGGTGGGAGAAGCCCTCCCGTAAGCCCTGGCGTGTGCCCTGGGGCCGTCCTGCCTTTGCAGTTTGGCAAAACACGTGATTTGTTGGGGAGGCCGTGTTGCTGCCGGGGAAATGAGATTAATTTTGCACAGCTTTGGTGACAGCAGTGTCCCTCTTCTCCTCCCTGCTCCTGCAGTTCTCACCCCTTGCTGGTGGCAGGGCTTAAAGGTGGTTTGGTGTGGTCAAATGAACATCCCACTTTTGTCAGGTAGAAAAGGATTACAGTGATGATATTTGGGGATTGGGAGAATGTTGATTTTGAGTGAAGCATCCGAGGTGTTTGTTATGCTGGACACAGCGCCAGCTCTGGGATCTGCCTGGCCATGGGGCACATGGGAGCACAGCTCAGCTCCTGAGAACACACTCGTTTTAAACTGAAACTTTGAGACAAAGGCAGATTGTACAGCAAAAGCCTTGCAGTCAGCCATCTTCTCCTCCCAGCTCCTGCAGCCTCTGCGGCAGCGTTTCCTTGCAGGCTGTGCTCTGATAAATGATGCTGGAGTGGGAAATGAGTTGCAATGCCGGGAGGTTTGTGCTTCAGTCGCTGTGCAAAGGATGTGATTTATGGCTTAATGTTGATAGAAAGCACGACAGTATTGATAGAAAGCATGTCAATATTGAGGGAAAGCCTGAAAATACTGAGAGGAAGCCTGTAAGGCAGTGCAGAGGCTGTGTCAGGAGCCAGCAGCTATGGATCGGCTCCTGGCAGCAGGAGGCTGCTGGGCCAGACCCCGGATTTAACATCTTGCCTGCTGTTCCCTGTGCTGGCTGCCAGCTCGCCGGGCCCCGGCTGGCACAGGTGGGTAGCACTGGCTTTTCCTGGAAGTCTGGAAGGTTCTCAGCTTGTTTTCTACTCTGCTCAGCTTCTCGCAGGGCCGTGGCCCTTCTCCTCTGCTCAAATGCTGCTGTGGAGCCTCTTTCGAGGAATCCTGTTCCTCACGGTGTAGCTGCTCTTGTTTTATTTATGGATGGTGGTGGTTGTTTAAATCCACCATAGCGTGGAAGAAGCTGGGAATCCCTCTGCCTCTGTTCCACAAATGGGGGTTAATTCTCTGCCTGGTTGCCCAATTTTTGCTTTGCAGAGCCCCATTATTCCTGTGGAAAAAAAAAACCAGAAAAACCCCTCCATGTGGATACAGCAGGTTTGTGTGTAACTGGGTTGTTTTAAAGTCAGCGTTGTGTATCGGGGATGCCCAGATTTATCCCGGGGACAAGCTCTTTTCCCATGGAGCTCCTTATTCCATGTGGCTGCCCAGGCAGCCTTAGATGTCTTGGTGTGTTTCCCATCTCCTCCAGGCGGGGTTAGTACTGCTCAGGTTTGTTTGGATTTGTTTGTTGTGTGCACCTTTGAAGGTCCTGCCATGAGGCTCTGCTTCGAGCCCCTGCTGCACACTTCAAACTTGGCTTGTTTTTCTAAACTTTCTCTCTTGTGGGGGATTGTGTGTGAGAGTTTCAGCAGGGCCACCTCCTGCCTTGCCAGACAGGCTTGTGTTGCTCATTTCCCTGCTTTGAAATGACATAATTGTCTTTGAAATCCTGGAAAACACAGCTTGGCCACGTGAGGTGTTACCTGCAAATGCTTTTCCAAAAAGTCTGCAAGATGTGGTTCCAAAATCCAACTCCAAAATCCCTGGCAGGCCAAGAGTCTCAGTAGCCATCTTAAAAACAGTTGCCTGGCAAGGATAAAATGGAAATTTCCAACCTTCCTATGTGTTCTAGGCTGATTAAAAAAAAAGAAAATGAGTAAATTTTATTGTATTTTTGATGGCTATTTAGATTAAATTGACTACTTTAGAATGTATTAAAATATGAAGTTATTTTTGTAATAAAGAAGTTAATGAGCCAAAAAGCCAACTGTACCCTGGGCTGGTCTAGTGGAAGGGGGCAGGGGGTGGAATGAGATGGGCTTTAAGGTCCCTTCCAACCCAAACCTTTCTGGGATTCGGATGATGGCAACTTTTTCCTTGATCCCTCTGAATGCTTTGCTTGTATCGGGATACGGGACTGGTGTTGGAAGTGTGGGTTTTTTTCCAACACAGCAGTCTCCCCCTCGTTTGGAACTCAGTCCCTTTGTCTTGGGAGAGCTCATTGGTAGCAATATCCTGTTTGAAGTTGTTTTAAAAGAATGACCTTGTAGGGCTTGTTTCCTTCTCCCTCTTGATGGGATTTCCTTTTTATTAAACAGGAAATAGTCTGATTACATAAAAGTGTGAGAATGACAGGTTTTTCCTTCCCAGCAAGGGCTGTTCATGTTAATTCTATTCAGAAAATGCTCAACTGCCAGAGCAGCTGAAGTTAATTTACTTTGCCTCAAACCATTGTTTACACCCAAAAGTTCCTCCTGGTGTGTTTCTGGGGCATTGTCTCAGCCAGAGCAGGTTTCCTGGAGCAGTCTGTGTCCAGGGTTCCGTAGCAGATCCTTGTTCTCACGCCTGGAAGGTGGCAGGAGTTCAGGGGTGTGAGGTGTGCTGTGCTGAGTTTCAAAGATCTGGTTCTGCAGCTTTTAAAAATATTTTTCCACTTCCCCCCCCCCACCTTGAGCTGGAGCTCTGAATTGCGATGGGAAGCGGCAGAGCTGGTGCTTCCTTACCTGGCAGCAAAGGTGCGCTTGAAATGGCTGTTCCTGCTCTTTTAGCTTTGTCCTTGAATCACCGGCTGACCTGGAGTCAGGAATTTGAGTCCAAGCTCTTCTGGATGATGAGCGAGGATGGAGCAGAAGTCAAGTACTGTGCTAGGAAGAGGCACAGTGGCAAACTGAGGTGGCTGGGGATGGCCTGGCAGGGACTGGCTGCTGTCCTGAGGGCTCTGAGGATGAATGAAGTTTACATTCCCTATTTAGGCATGGCTTTCTGGTGGCGTTTTACATGGACTGGATGCCTGGGGGAAAGGAATTCTGCCTTCCTCTTGGAGAGGGCCAAACACTCAGGATGTCACTGTAAAGTAAACGCTGTTCTGTCACAGCCTGGGCAGAGGACAGGACAGGCAGGGACCAGCCCACTTGGAACTATGGAACTGAGGTGGCCCATGCAGCTTCATTTGTTTCCAGTATGAGTTTGGTCAGTTGGCAGATGAGAATTTTCAAGCTAAACCAGCTGGAAAACCCTGGAAATCTTGTGCTTGTTTTTGTTTTGGAAGTTTAATTTTGAGTTCTGTAGGTAGATTCCTTTTTGGTAATTAGTGCAAATCTTTTCATATCCTACTGGCAGCTCACTGTTTCCCCAGTAAAGTCTGGGATTTCAGTGTCTCTGCAGTGTAACTCCCAAATGTCTGACACTGTTACAGCTGGCCTGGAACCTAATTGGACTGGTATGTTGGAAAGTTTCTGGAGCAAGTCGCTTTGGCTCCTCCGAGCTTTGTGCCAGTGAAATGATGAAGTACAACAGGATGACTCTAATGAACGAGCTTTGTTTAGAGAGCTGGACAACAGTATTAGTTTTGTTTTTAGTTTCCATCTCTGCTCGTGGATGTGTTGCAAGTAGATTTAATAATCACAGTGTCTCACTATTCTTTGGGACAGTCTGTAGCCATTTGAGAGTGTTAGTTAGAGTTTGTCTTGCTGGGATGTGGCAAATCAGAACCTGAACTTGTACAGAGCAGAATTACACTGGAATAAAATGTGTTTCACGAAAAACTGCCACAAAGCCTGTGTATGGCAAATCCCTCCTGGGAAGAGGGTTAAACTGTTTTTCTCATTCACAAGAGTCTGTCCTTCTGTGCAGCCCTTTCCTAGGGGGTTTCAAGTTTAATAGGTTTAATATAGGCTTTTATTTTGCTTATACCTCATTGAACAACTTCCTCTAAATCAAAAGTAGCCAAGTGCTGGCTACAGAGCTGAACTCCTCAGTGCCTACTGCAAAAGAAGCGATGAACAGTGGGGCTGAGAATCTGTGCTCAGACAATTGCACATAAACGGTGCAGTGGGAGTTCCCGGATGTGTGTGTGTTGTTAGTGACAGAACTGCAGGGACAGGCAAGGCCAAAGGCACCAGGATAAATTAATCGAGGTTCTTCTGCAAAGGGTGAAGGTGCTGAGCAGCATCTGGGCATTTCTGTTGTTGCCTGAGGTGTATCCCAAGCTGTGAGGGCTCTGCAGTGAACTCCCAAAGTGGGCGATGCTGTGTCCGATGCAAACGAGTGTTTTGGTGTGCAAGGGCAGTTTTTCCTACAATGCATCAGAGCAGGGAGAGGCAGTGGCCGAAGCAACACGGAGTGTGGGAATGCCTTGGTGTCAGCACTTGTGGAATTTCCACGGCTGCCTGGATAGGGCTGAGGGAAAAGCGAGTATTGGCAAGGCCTCGCCTTAGGTGGGTCGTGTCTGGAGGCGTGTGGGGCACAAAGACAATCTCTGCCCTTCGGCTGGGCTCTGAAAGGGAGTGCTGGGGGTGCCCCATCAGCTGTGCTCTGCTCTCCACAGGTGCTGCTGGTGAGCAGCAGTCGCCATCCGGACCGATGGATTGTCCCCGGGGGTGGCATGGAGCCCGAGGAGGAGCCCAGCGTGGCCGCCGTGCGCGAGGTCTGTGAAGAGGTGAGTGGCTTCACTCTGCACTGTTAGCCCGGGTTCTGTGGGTTTGTTTTCATCACTCTTCCTCCTTCTCCTTGAGGTGGAGAGGGAGGTCGGGTCGCTGGTGTTATCCCGATCGCACGTGGGAGAAAAACGCCCTAAATAAAGAGAACATGGGAATGTAATTAAACTTCTCGGTTGGAATGAACTTGTCCTTGGCTGATACCTTTAACTGAAAATAAAGTACCGCTCTAGTCACTTCAGTATATATGTAATGATTGTCTCTGCTTTGTTTTCTCTGCAAGAGAACTTCAAAATTCAGCTGTGCCTTTGAGGACCTGTCTAGTACTTGGGTAGAAAGTAGAAGTAAACCTTTATGAGCCACTAAAAGCACTCCAAATACAGGGACCTCAGTATGTTTTGGTTTAGAACACATGGTGAGGTTTATGTGAATAAGTGAAATTGGCCATGAGCTACCAGCAGCAATTCCTTAAGTGTGCTTGGGTTGGTTGGTTTGTTTTTTCTTTTTTGCATGAAGCTGTTTCAGGAAGGAGATCAAACAGCAGATCAAACACAGATCAGTGGGCTGTAGGGAGAAGGCATATTTTTCTCTTAAAGCTGGAAGAACAATTTTTTTCTTCATAAGAAGGTTAAAAGCAGCAAATGGCAGTTGACTGCAGTGTATGTAAAACATGTCTTTAGAATTTGCTTCTGAATATTAACCAAGTGGGGAGATGCTTGGGTTCAGGAATGATTGCGTGATTATAGATGGAATGACCAAGTAGGTTCACAGTTACATAAGGCAGGATTAAAAATGCTTTCGAGAGGGTTATAAATCTTTGTGCTCTGTGTAGAACAGGAATCAAGAGCTAATTGATGGGACTTGGGAGGAAGCTTCTCCTGTAGCTGCTTTATTGAATTCTCTGGTATATGCAGGTTTCTTCCAGAATTATTTGGAAGTACCTGCTGCTGTCTAACAAAACTCTGAATATTTGGACTGTTGGACTAACCTCGTATGGCAGATCTCGAGCTGTGTGTTTCTCTTTGGATGTTTTTATAATCTAACAGTGTATCAGAAAGAGATTATACAGTCAAAGTTTATTTTTTTAAGTGTCTTTAGGTCTGTCTAATACTGGGAATTGCTGCTTGCAAATTTTATTTCCAGCTTGTAACCCAGCTCCTGCTTTTCCAGTAACTCGGCAACCTTTCAACCACTTCACAAGCCAAAGTGAGTGTAACCAGAACAATAGAAATATTTTTAGCTGCAGACTCCTGCTTTTCAGCCCAAGCATTATTAATAATGAAGTTGATTTGATACAGAAGTCCAGAGTTCATTCAGGAGGTGCAGAGCTTCGCCTCTCAACCCTTAAAATAAATGTGCAGGGACGCTCCCTGCGCGGGCAGCAGCACCCTGGGAGAGCCGCGCTCTTTCCATGACAGCGCTGGCTGGAAGGGAGCCCTGGCACGGCTCCGGCAGCGCAGGAACTGGTTTGGGCTGGCTGAGATAATCCCGCTCCTCGGCTGGTGTTCCCTGCTCACGTGGAGCGGTGCCCGCTGCCAGTGTAACTCAAGCCCTGGCAGCCTGGCAGGGGTGAGTTCTGCCCAGCGAGGCACCTCTGCCCGGCTGCTCCCAACAGGGAACGGCGGCAGCTCGGAGCGCTGGGAGCACCCGTCAATCACCTGGGCACCCCCAGCTCACCTGGGCACCCCCAGCCCTGGGTGGTGCAGGTGGAGGAGCTGACACAGAGCTCTCACGTGAGCACCCTGCAGCTGCCAGTGGTGCTGGCAGAGCTTTAGGGGTGCGAGGCCTTCCCCGGATGGGCTGTGCTCATGTGCTGCTGAGGATCTGCACAAAGAATTACCCCCACATCCCTGGCCTCGAGCTCCAGGAGCTGTTTGCTGCGTGCAGGGGGGATGTTGTTGGAGCACAGCAGGAGTGTTGGGAAGGGCAGGAGCACCCAGCTCCCCAGTCCATGCTGTTGCTTTGGCAGGAAGGGTTTCAGGAGGCTGCTGGGAGCCCTTGCTCTCCCTTCCATGTGAATCCAGGTGTTTTGGGGTCAGCTGGAGCTGAGGCTGATTTCTGAGTAGGTTTGATGTCTTTGCTTCTCTCCTGGGACAGCCATGTCTGTCACTCGTGGGGACACAGGTTAGCTGAGCAGTTCAGTCTGCTGCTGGAGTTGGGAGAGGGAAAATCCAGTTTCCCCCACGTCAATGAGCAGTGCTGCTCAAAGCTGGGGGAGAAACGTGTGGGGTTTCTTTCCTTGACTTTGGTACGCTTTTTCCAATTTTTAATAAGAGCCGGTTGGAAGAGCTGTAAGGACTTGTGACCCTTCCCATTCCCATTGCTTGTGGCTTTTGAGGATGACAATAGGCTGTCTCCTCTCAATTCATTCTCTTTTGCATGGTGTGCATTTTTTTTTTCAAAATATGCTTCCCTAAACGAACATTTTAAGTTCTGCATTCACTGTTTTAATTTTACTCTGTATGTGTTTGGGTTTATCAACCTTATTGCTGGAATAATTGTCATCTAAAGTTAATCTAACTTTTCCCTCTTTCTGTTCCAAAAATGAAATGTTGATTCTGAGTGAAGGCTGTGATCCCTCTGTCCCAGTTTGAGTTCAAGTCCTTGTCCTAGTTTGAGGTAGTCCTTATCTATATTAGTCTGTACCAGCACAAGTATTAAAGTAGACAGGTACCAACACTTGTCATGCTCACTGTTGTCTGCATGAAATTGGAAGTGACTGGAGTTGTTGGGCATTGTTTGTGGCAGAGTGACAGTAGACACACAGCAGCTCTGGGTCAGAGCAGCCTCTTCAGAATAAACCCTCTTATTTCTGACACGTTGTTGAGAAGTGCTGTAGTGAGTCCTACAGAGCTGGGAGCTCCATGTGTGTTCTAAAGTTCACCTTCTGGAAGGTGTGTGCCCTTTTCAGACAGGTGTTGGTGCTCATGGAGTGTGTTTTTTGCTTAGGAATGAGGGGTTTTTATGGCTGTGAGCAACTGGTGAACATCATGGTTTAGAAACAGATGCCTCAAACGTATTATAGAGTGACTTTGAAAAAAGCCTCCACACTCATCTGTGAAACTCAGCACCAGTTCATTTTTCACTTAGAGCATTCTTCACATCCTGACCTTTAAATATTTAGTAAATGTCAAATTTTATAGCATTGCAGGAGTGTCAGTTGTGCTTTCTTCATGGGAGTCAAAAGCCAGATAAGCTGTGCTTGATCTGTGATCAAACAGGCAATTGGTGCCAATATCAAGAATAGTCCATCATGGCAGTACTTTGATCTGGTTGCTGGAACTTTTTTTTTCCCCTTCTAAACATGCTTTATAGATAATCTTTCCTGTTTCATGTATTTTGTTAGTGATTTAGAACACAGATATTGATATCTTTCAGTGCTAAAATAGGAAGATGTTTTTAAAAGTACTGCAGGGCCCACAGAGGAATGATGAGATGATGGCATTGAACTCCTCCTAGTTGGTCATACCCAGTGCAAGTGGTGGCTCAAAGTCACTGTCCCTTAACCCTGTGTATTCAAACTTCACAAAAACGAGTGCAGCGTCTGAAAGTTCTTCGTTCTGACATGGAATTTCATTTCTATTTCACAAGTGTAGAAGCAAATAAAGGTGTCATGCAGTACAGAATTAGATGAATGAGTCTGACCCTCTCTGAGATGGCAGAATTTGCCCAGCTGGCCTGGAATCAGAATCCTTCAAATGTGTCCACAGCCCTCCTGGGAGGGATTTGCACCTTCAGTAGTGCAGGTCTTAGAGCAGAGATTTGGGTGTTCCACCACGGTCCCCTTGCCCAGCAGTAATCTGTAGTAGATTCAGGCTTTGTGCCTAATAGAGCAAAGTAAAATAGCTGAAATTCCAACCCACATTTTCCTTAGCTCAGATGGAAGGAAATAAAAGCTGTCCCGAGGAACAGATGGTGTTGCTGCAGGCTGCTTTTTGCATCTGACCCCAACTTATTTTCAGCTTTGAAACCTGAACCTGCTGTTCTTGGATGTCTTCAGTAATTTTTCTTTATTAAAACAAGTTGTTCCAAGAGCAGCAGAACTAGTAAAGCTTCATTTCCTCCAGATTTTTGTTCCTTGTCCTGAGCTCCCAGCCCACCCCTCTGGGTGTGGTGGGGGTTTGAAGTGTGTGCTGGTCAGGCAGCTGGCTCTGGCAGTGTCTGTGGCTGATTGCTCTTGCCAGAGCTGCCTTTTCCTCCTCCCCTGGACCCTGGGCACTGATTTAGATCAGCAGAGCAGGGAGAAAGCTCATTTTGCCAGCTCTGTGTCCTGTGTTGTACCTGAGCATGCCTCTCCCAGGGAATCCTGTGGTGTGATTGCCTTGCTTTGTTTCCACACCTGCAGGTGGAACAGTTGGTGCTGGTGCTGTCCAACCCCTGTCGATGGGTTCAGCAGCATCCTCCTAGGATCCTCCTGGGATCCTCCTGGGATTCTCCATGTACTTTGAGGATTGCAGCACGGGCTCCCTGTGCAGCACTTCCAGTGCTTAGAGGGGCACAAATTCAATTGTGCTGCCTCTGCCTCACTCACTGTTCTGGCCCAGGAGGGCACAGCATTCTCAATCCATTTACTATTGAGGAGAAAATTCCTGAGTCATCTGCTGCAAATTAAGATTTAGACCCTGCTGCAGTCCTGGGTGAGCCTGGGACTGTGCTTTAATTCTCCAAGAAAATTTTCTTGGCCCGTAGGAAAGGAGGAGAGGGGGAGCTTGCCCGGAGAGGAGCCTGGTAGTTCTCTTGCTGGTTACCAAGCTTGACTTGTTAGTGATAACAGCTATAGGTTATTTTCTCAGGTGTCTTGGGCAACTTCTACATTAGAAATTTGTGTGAGACTGAATTCCTCTTTCATGCTTGTTTGTTCCATTGTACAGAGACCAACGCTCCTGTTGGTGTGGGAATTTACCAAAACAGGTGTGTGACAATCCTGTTGGTGTTGGGTGTCCTGTGTGTTGTCTTTAAAATCCACTATACCTGGAAAATGGAGGGAGAGAGGCATTGGCCCCCAGGAGCAGTGGCTGATGTGTTTTGTAGGCTTTGGTAAGAACTTGCTTTATAAAATCAGCCCAATGTTTTTTTGAACCAAATAATTCTTTTATGTCGCCATTTACAACTGCACATGAGAAGTTCGTGCGTGAAGCGAAGCTTAGAGCTTTCTCAAGTTGTCTGATGATAATTCAACATGATTTTTCTACAGGACGTGTTTGTCTTGGCATCGTTTTTTGTGCCTTTTTGGGCAAATAAGACCAGGCAGGACAGAGCAGGAGGATCCTGGTTTGCAGACAGTGTTATTTCCATCGTCTCTCTTTACCAGCACAGAAGGAAGGGCTCCTCACCTCCCTGTGCTACTTCCAGCACAGTTCTAGAGCTGGGATGAACTGCCTGGGAGGTTGGTTGAGCAGAATTCATCCTTCATCTCCAGGTTGGCCAGTTGCCTGGAGATAAATTTGTTTCTAGTCTGACTTGAGAGTTCACTAAACCATCACAACAGCATCCCTGGCTTTTGATTCAATGCCTACAGGTAAGGAGAGCAGAAAATCAACAGCCCTTTCCAGCAAGCAGCAAAGAATTGGCTTAAGACAGTTATTTTCCAGAAATACTTGATTATGCTTCACCTTTTAATGCATTCATGTCCGTATGTTGTGAAGGTGGAAGCCTCCAGTTCCTCCCTGTGTTACTGCTGCCTGTTGAACACGGCTTAGCTAAAAATATATCCCAGTTCTGAAGGAGTTCCTTGAGGGAAATGCATTTGAAGCATTTGCATTCCAGATGCCTTCAGAGAAGGCTGAGCCCAGGTCAGCAGGGTTGGCAGAGGAGGTGGAATCGCTCGCCCGCAAAGGTCAGGCTGGCTCTGCCCGGCCCGTCCTGCGCACGCGGGCACCGACCTTCACGGAATTGCTGCTCCTCCATGGAATTGCTGCTCGCTCCAGAAATAGCCCCCGGGGTCACAGTCAGTGGGGCACCTCTGGGCTGAGCAGGATGTCAGAAGTACTGGTGAGACAATAAAGCCTGTGTCCAAAAATGAAATAAAAGATTCAGTTGATTCACTTCCTAGAAGTGGAGCTCAGCGAGTGCGTTACCAAAAGGATTTATAGATTTCTGTGCCTGCTTGTAGTGAGGGAGCTCCAGACCCTTTGCTCCTGGGGCAGTTCCACATCAGCTCCTGTTGGAAGCAGGAGTGAGGTGTGCTCTGGCTGGATTGTTGGGTGCTTGTTCGTGCAGTAGGCTGGAACTTAACCAGGAAAATCATCTCATTAAAGAAAGTTCTTCCTTTCTGACAGCACGAGACTGTGCAGCAGCTGGTCAGTAGGACAGAGAATTTGTCTTATCATTAATGTGATCCAAACATCTTTTTTTAAAAAAAAGAGAAGCCTGGCATAATCAGATCTCTGTATCTCATCTGCCAGAGGCACAATTTCCTTGGGCTGTTCATGGGATGTGTTCCAGCTGCCGGAGATGGAGCCGACGCTGCCTCCCAGTTGTGGCTGGGGCGTGTGCCAGGCTGTGTGGGTTGGTTCAGACCTGTTAAATCATGGAGCAAGATCTCATCTTGTCTGTAGCACTTGAGTTCCAACCATTTACAGTCATAAAAAGAAGGGAATATAAAGCAAGGGCAGAAGAGTGGGCTTGGATTTTGCACGGAGAGCTGAGAAGGGTGGGGGAGTGAGCCAGCAGAGAGGTGCCAAAAGGGACACCAAATGTGATGGAGTGGTACATCCTCAGTAGTACTCAGACAAAAGTGTTGCTTAGATCTCTTGATTTGTGTCTCTGCTTGATTCAAGAGCTTTATTTCAGCATGGATCTGCCCTTCGTGTTATGTCCAAACTCCTCTTGTGCCCACTGCCGGGGCCACATCACGGCATCTTGTGCTTTTATTGGCTTGTTTCAAGTGTGTGCAGGACACCCTTGAAATACCTGGGAGCTGTCACGTTGCTCTTGGAGTGTGAGTGGATGTCTTACACATACTTTATTTTCTTAAACTCCGGTTTTGAAGGGGTAAAACTGCTAAACCCCAAAGCCAATGTTCCCCGTGCTCAGGCTATAATAACCTGCAGAGGAGATTGTGGTCACAAGGAGTGTATTTGTATGCAAGGAGTAACTCCTCAAATATTTCTTCTTCCTCCAGATTGAATTCAAAATTGTTTGAATGTAGGAAAACAAGAAAAAAATTCTGGGAATGCTTGGATGTTGAGCGCTTGGGATAAATTTCTGTCGTTTGTCTTGTGACTGTGTTGGTTTAAGATTAGCAGAATTTTAGAGCGTTTGCTTCCTGTCCTAAAGGAACTGATCCTGCACAACAAGTAGGAAACACATACTGAGCTGTTGTTAAAGCATGTTTCTTTTCTCTTTGAACTTCCCTAGGCTGGAGTGAAAGGGACGTTAGGAAGATTAGTGGGAATTTTTGAGGTAAGTTTCAGACATGGGCGCTGTGAAATTTTGTTGCAAAAAATCGTCTTGGAGTAACAATGGCTCTGCAGGGTTGTGGAATGAGCGGGCGCTGGTTTGGTGCAAACTTCCAAGTCCCTGGTAAATAAAAACACACCCGCTCAGCAATTCTGATCTTTGCAATGGGCACTTCAGTGAAATCACTGGTGATAACTGGTGTGACTGAATATTCTCAGGGCTGCCAAAAGCTGGGGAGTGGGGTCCCCCCTTCATTTTTAACACCCACAGCCGCACCTGGCACAGTCAGCAGGTACCGGACACGGCTCTCCTTGCTGTTGTTCCATCACTCACTCTTTCAAACTCACATGAAATAGGTAAAAATCTTCCCAGCTGAAGAACTGATTTGTAAGCACATCAGTCCACAAACCACTGCTCTACAGATCAGGAACTACACTTTTGGGTGTCCCTGTTAACACTTTCAGACCTCTCTGGTTTAAAACACAAGTTTTTAGTAGCTAAGACCGAGCTGTGATGTGGGAGGAGCTGCACCCAAGGTGGGCAGTTTTCATCTTGCAGTGGCCCGGTGCCCTCCTGCCTGAAAAGGTTTGTTGTTGCTGTGGGAGGTTGGTTGTTACTGTGTCCCCTTTGCCTTCCAGAACCGGGACAGGAAGCACAGGACATATGTTTACGTACTCATCGTCACCGAAGTGTTGGAGGACTGGGAGGACTCTGTCAATATTGGTAAGCTTGGTGCTTGCTGCATTAACTGATGGAAAACAAACCACAAGTCAGCTCAGCATCCCTCTGGGACCTGGAATCTGTGTGAGTGTCATTGGGAAAAGTTGCAGAGGTGTGTCCTTTGGTTGCTTGGGAAAAAAAATTGTGGTGAAATTGATGCTTTTGTCACCTCTGTGGCCCAGGAGAAGCCAAGTAAGTGTCCAGCTGCCTCTGCAGCAATTTTGGGTTTAATTCTTGCACTGGAAGGTACCAAGCAAAAAGCATGAAGAACTGTCCTGTGTGAGACTAAAGGAAATACATGTGGGTTAATCATCCCCTGTTATCTTTGAAATCTTTGCATTTGATTGGATTCCCAAATGGAAATGAACCTGTTGTTGCCACAAGGTTTGTGAGTGCACTGCAGCAAATGGAACATGACTCTCCTCAGGCGCTCTATGAAAAGAGTCAGAACTGAGAGCTGTCCACAGGGAACTGAAGTCCACTTGCAAACTGATGGAAATTGGGTGGTGCTTGGTGTGTGTGGTGTGAGTTGCCTTAAAATGAGCATCTAGCTTGAATAGAAATTGCAGAAATAACAAAATACTGGTTTTTTAAATTAAGACATGCAAGACAGGGGATGTGCTGCCCTCAGCAAACACCTGTCCCTGGGGATGGGGAGGCCCTTGAGACCGGAGAACATTGTTCTGTTGCATCTACTGATTTCTCTCTTTGCCCCCAGGAAGGAAAAGGGAATGGTTTAAGATAGAAGATGCCATAAAAGTTCTGCAGTATCATAAACCAGTGCAGGCCTCGTATTTTGAGACCTTGAGGCAAGGCTGTCTGGCCAACAACGGCACCCCGGTCATGACCACGCCGTACTCCGAGAGCTCCGTGTCCGACATCAGATGACTGACGACGTCCCTGCGAGAGCAATTCCCAAAAGCAGACTGAGACCTGGATTTCCCTCCCCTCCCCGTTTCCATGCCTCCTCCCTCACACCAGGCATGGGCAGCCGCCTGGGGCAGAGCAAGTGTTCAGAGTGCTGCGATTTAGTGCAAGGTGGGATTTTTTTTTTTCTTTGTTGGCTTTTTTTGCTTTTTTTTTTTTTTTTTTTTTTTTTTGGATCTGTATTTTGTAAAATACATTTTGTGCATGAAGTGCCCCTTTCCTGGTACTCCGCTCCACGGCCTGGAGGCTGCCAGCCCCGCCTCTGCCTTGTGCTCTGAAGTGTCCCAAGTGTCCCCTTCCTGTCACCCCAGCCAGAGCCACTTTTTTTTTTTTTTTTTTTTAATTAAAAGACTTCCAATGTGAGATCAGCTCTTCAAGTCTTAGTCTGTACTGTAAGGTGCTGCTCAGACCCGTGTGGGGATCACTTGCAGCACGTCTGTATAAACTTTTTTTTAGATGGAGGATCTAACATTTTAATTTTGTGGAAATTTTTTTTAATCCTGGTCTGCTTCTGAAAAGAAGGGTTCATAATTAATCTGTTTGCCTTTTGTTCTGTTTTTTAAAAACACACATTCTGTGACAGTGCTAGTGGCTGGGCCAGTTTACTCCCCATCCAGTATCTCCCGATTTAGTGCAGTGACACTTGAAGTTGAGGGCAGAGTTCGGATCACCTGCAGACATCCCTGCAGACATCCCTGCGGCTTCTCCGACAGCTTCCGCCAATGTTTCTGCGTTTCCACCCGAGTGAAACCACAAGGAGCTGGTCTGGAACCGTTGGCCAAAACCAAACAGCCTCAGCAGCGCTGCGACAGCGCCCGGATCGCGTCGGCTGCGGTGGGAATCGGGGTGCAGAGGGGGTGGGACGGACAAACTGGAGTGTGGCTCACCAGCGCTGTCCCCTGCTCCCGCTGCGTCCTGCTCGCGTCTCTCTTGTCCACATGCCTTACGCCGTGCTGAACTGGAGACTTGGGATTTGTGCTGAAGCATCGGATCGTGCTCGCCGAGCGTTGCTGCCGCGCTCGGAGAACCACGCACGCGTCCCTGCAGAGAAGTCCTGGGGGGAAAATTCAGGTGTTCGGTCTCTTGTCCTGTGGTTCTGCAGCACTTACGGTCGCACTGTGCAGCGTGCTCGGAGCGTGCCCTCCGTGAAAGGTACAGCTGCCTCGGGCAGCATTCCCGGGGGAGCGGCACAGGAGAGCTCCCCGATGCATTGGCACACTTCACACGGGGGTTTGTTGTTTTATTGCTGTAAGTTTCATGCTGTCTTGATTTGCCAACAGTGTTGTCTAGTTGGGAAATAAAATGGGAAGGGTTGGGGTTGGGGGGTGGGTTGGGACAGGTACAAGTTTTGGGAGGGGCATTAATTAATCCCTGGCTTGGGACAAGAAGTGGTTGCTGAGTTCAGTAACTTCTCCTTTGTCAGAGCAGAGCCAAGATGTGAAATTAAATCTGCAGTACTTGTTTTTTTTTTTCCTTTTTTTTTTCCTGCTCTTTATTTAACAAAAAATATTCTAATAAACACTCACTGTTCTGGAGTTTTCTCTCTTCCTGAGAAGCGCTTACAATATGAAAATCTGATAGAAATATCCATGGAGCCTGGGACAAGGGGGAATGGTATCCTTGCTGGTTTGGCAAGAAGCTCTTCATTTTAAGATCCTCTTCTGTTCCTTTCCTTGTTCTCCCTGCTTTCATCGGTGTGGAGTAGCAAGGCCAAAAGCAGTGCCAGTGATCGCTAACATGGAAAACCACGTGTAAGGAACAGCCCATTATTCAAGGAGTAGCTCAAACCCAAGCGTCTGGAATTGAGCCTAAATTCAGTTCAGCTCACTTCAACTTAGAGACGAATGTACAATCCTTTCTCACTATGTGCTGGTCGGCCTGAACCAAACTCTCAAAAGGGCTTGAATATTCTATCTGGAAGTGTCCAAGAAATTCCCAGAGTCGCTGTCCCTGCGCCCTGCGAGGCACCTGACACAGCCGTCTACTGCCTTCAACGAGTCTTGGTCTCTCCTGTACAGATTAGTATGTTGGAAATGCTTTGCAACAAAACAGCTGGTACTCCTGAAAGAGTAACTGCAGTTTTAATATCAGCAGCATGCACACTTTTGTTTTTAAACTAAAAATGTTTTTACAGGGCTGTTAAACTGACAATTTAGGGTAGAATATTGTTAATGACTTGCTAATGGCTTATTTGTTTGGGTCAGAAAAAATAAATTGTGCCAAGAAAGTGTTTTAATGTGCATGGATTGATGCTGTTACCACGGAGTGGCTGATGTTATGCCTTGTAACTGGAAATGGCTCCTGGGGCAGGAATAGCCTTGATTGAAGAGATGCAAATTTCAGACCCGGCCTTAGCCCTGTGCTCCCTGAACCTCTCCCTGCACCACACAATTCCCATCTTCCTCAGCATCTGAGGTTCTCTCTAGAGCTGGTACAGCTGCACCCCCAGCAGTTGGAGTGGTTTTATCTAAACTGGTGTTAATTGGTTTGGGGCTGACAGTCGCCCTGTCTGTGTGAGGGACAGGGGAGCTGCTGGGAGGGTGGCTCTGGTTCTGCAGCCCGGACGGTGCTGCTCGGTCTCACTGCTGGGGCCGCTGTCCTGAGCGTGCTGGATCCCGGGGCACGAGCCTGGGGCTCCCAGCCGTGCTAAAACTGGTGCTGTTCTGAGCTGGTAGCATTGGATAGCAGGATTCTGACCTCAGCTGGCCTGAACCTTCTGTGGAGCGCCACTCAGTGTCTCAGCACCCCATGGGAGCAGTTCTTAGCTGGCTCTCAGCCTGGCTGTGCTCGCTGGGCACTGCTGGGAGGTGGCTACGACACAGGATGTCCCCAGGCAGCCAGCGAGGTGCAGCAGTTGTCTGGTCCCCCTGTCATGGCAGGTCTCGAATGCTGGTTTGGGTATGGGTGGGGCACAGGTAGGGGGCTGCTGCTTCTCATCACCTCTGGGCCCTGGGGGTCCCTCTGTAGCTCCTTAGGGGCACGGCGATGTCACTAATGGGGTCCCTTCTTCCCTTGCCGCTTTCCATTCCTGTGGTCATGGTCCAAGGACACCCCACTCTTGGTACACCAGTGAGGGGCACGGGAGCTCTGCTCCAGTTTGGTGACTCCAGCATGGGAGCAGGAGAAAAGGAAGACACCCCTGGAGTACCTGTGTGTCCAAGTGCTGCTCGATCCTTCCAGCAGGATTTGTCAGATCCCAAACCTCTCTGATGGTCTTACCTGATGTGTAGAACTTAAGAGGCAGGTGGACATCCCTCTGCAGAGAGAGCTGAGTGTAGTGAAACTCAGCAGAGCTGGCACTGTGTGGCTCTGGCTTTGGGGAGTGTCTCCCAGACAAGGATTTGTTGTTGTGGAACAGGGATTTTGGTTCTTTGGTTATCGGCACCTGGCTGAGGTGGTTGCTGTTGGGCAGGTTTGGGTTTCAGATGTGACTTTGCTCACACTGAGGTTGTTCAAAGGCACATTTCAGAGGGAGGAACCCTTCCGCAGTTCAGAGTAACCTCAGGTGGGGATTGGGGGATCTCCCTGCTGTGTGGTGGGTGCTGCCTGGCTGGGCCACTGCTGGGCCTGAGAGGTGCTCCCTTTTCCTGGGAGAGAAGAGTGAAAGAAGGGAGGGGTTTTTCCCATTGTCCCTGAAATCTGGAATTCGATGATGTTAAAGGACCTCTGGTGGCTTCCCAAAGATGGATTGTTTGAGTGGTTTGTTGGAACCTCAGTGTCACAGCTGTGCCTCCCCTGTCTCAGGACAGTGTTGCCACTTCCCAGCAGCACTGGCCGAGCTGTCCACGCTCCGTGTCATCAACAGGGCCAGCACACCCTGGTTCAGAACTGCCATGGCACTGGGAATTTCTGAGCCACTGGCATTCACCTCTCCAGGTACAGCATTAGGCAGAACATTCCCTGGATGTGGAGTTAACAGCCACTGTGCAAACTAAAAAGATTTTTTTTCAAATTGAAGACACATTCAACTTCAGGCTGTAAATCCTCCCAAGGACCGAGGCAGAGACAGCAGGGAGGGGACACGGTGACAGTCTCAGGTTGGTTTGCTTCCAGCTTAGCCAGGTGGGTGTGTTCTGGGAATAAACAGGGGAATGGAGCAGAGCCCTGCCCTGAGGGCTGCACGTCAGGGCCCCCCACCTGTGGGTGCTGGGGAGGCAGCACCCAAACCTCCTGCTGCCTGCCCTGGTGCTGGGGACCAGGTGGGAGGTGGGTTTGGGGGCTGGAATGAACGGCAGGATCAGCTTTCCCACCAGCTCTGTTCCTGTGTGGATGGATGCTGTGAGCTCTTCCCTACTCTCCTGCAGAGCACCAAGGCAGCTCATTCAGCCTGAGCTGGAATGTGCCTTAAAGCAAACTCTGTAAAGGGAAAAATGAACAGGGATTGGAATCTGCAAGTGTTGCTTTTTCCCTTGTGTGGCCACAAAGTATTCTGGCTAAAATGTGGGTAGGGAATGTCAGGAATCCTCAGTTCCTTTCCCGGATCTAGCAGGGGCTTTGGGCCTTTGCCTCAGCTTTTCCATGCAGAAGCTGTGTTCAGCATTCCGCAGCACATGGGTCACTCCCGGAGAATGAAATCCTGGAGGCTGCACGGGTCCAACGAGTAACCCTTGTACAAGAGCTGTAGGTTTTCCTGCCTGTTCTCTCTGTTTTATCCCAAATGTTTGTGCTTTCACACAGCCAGATGCAGCATCCATCCCTGTGCAGAGCATACGGGGGGGCACTGGGGGTTGGTGAGGGGTTGGTTCGGGGTTTGTTTGGGGTTTGAGCCCCCAAGTGGAGCCCATGGCTGGTGCTGGGGGAGGATCGGGGCTGTGTCTTCAGCCAAACCTGCCCCGAGCAGTGACAGTGTTGCAGTGTGAGGAGCTTTTCCCTCTGGGTGATCAGTGCCTGCTCTGGTCTTGCTCCCAGGCTGGGTTTCCCCTCCTGGCTCCGTTCTCCTGCTCAGCATCATCTGGTGGCTGCAGCCCTGCAGGGACGTGGTGCCCTCAGCTGGTCCCTGAGCCCCTGCCACACACAGGGCGTGATTCTCATTTTCCTAACCTTGGAATGAGCTAACCCAGCTGCTCTGGGCTGCGGAGCTCCTGGAGTGCTGTGCTGGGGGTAGTGTCAGGGGTCTCTATGTAACAAAGGTGTAGCTGGTGAAAAAGAAACTGAACTGGACTGAAGTTGTGTTTAGGAGATTTGTAAATCTCTCTTTGGTGCTAGTCCAAAGGGGTTTTTTTCTTTTTCTTTTTCTTTATTTTTTTGGTGGGAAGATGGGAATTTTGATGTTTTACTTGATGAATCGGCTCTAGAATTCCCTCAGAAACAAACCTGGGGAGGTCTGAGAGTGTTTGTTGAATTTCCTGTGTGTCCTATTTTATATTTATTAAATCAGAAAATCTGGAATGATCCCTTTGCATTTGCTGCTCAGTCCTTCCATGAGCTCTGTGAAAATGGGGGGCTCCTGGCAGCCCCCTCACATTAGGAGAACAGGGCCCCAGACCCCAGCTGAGGGATGAATGACCAGGGTCCATTATCCAGCCTCCTGTCCAAGGGCATGTTTGCCTGAGGCTTCTCCATTCCTCCCCAAAACAAGGAATCTCCATGGTTGGTCAGAGCTGTGGGGCTTTGACTGTTTCTGGTTTGTGTCTGAGCTGGTACCTTCGACCTCACCCCCACGACTGAGGGTGGGACTGACCCAGGCGCTGACCTTGGTGTGAGGGAAAACAGGTTCTGAGCCCTTCCAGAGACTGATCCAAGTCATCCAAATGTCCAGGCCTGGGGTGGGGCCGATGGCAATCGCAGACCCTGGTGAGGGGTCCCTGGGTGTTGTGCTCCATGCGATGGTGGGGTCAGCTGGGATGTGGTGGGGTCAGCTGGGATGTGATGGGATCGGTTGGGATGTGGGGTCAGGTGAGTTGTCATGGGGCCAGCTGGGATGTGATGGGATCAGCTGGGATGTCTCATGGAGGTTCTTGTGCCACTCCTGCCACCTGGCTTTCACAGGGAAGCGTCAGCACGTTTGCAGAAGGAAAACTGATGGAGAGAACAAACTTGCTAATTTATTAGGATTAAAAGAGGCCTGATATTTTCAGTGATTTTCAGTGAGTTGCAAGTGGAATACTCAATTCTCTGTGAATTCAGGATGGTTTTGTACTTGTAATTCCCATAATCTGTTTGGGTTTATTTTCCTGGCTGCAGATCTCTGTTCCTCCCTCCAGCACTTGGTGTTTCTGATCTCTTGGTGAACTTCACATGGGAGGGTTATGACAAATTAAATAGTTTGCAGATACACTTTGCAACTGCAAAGGCCCTTTGGAAATGGAGCATTGCAACGGATGCTCTTTTCTCTTTCTCACTGATGTGTTCTTACAACACCTTTGTTCAGAGTCACATGTGTGAAGTAGGAAACACGTTCTGTTTCCTTTGGGGGTCCATCTCAGTTGGAGCCTCTGGATAATGCAGGTGTTCTCCTGCTCGGTCCTGGCTGGCAGGTGCAGAACATCCTACATGATTCTGACCTTTCATCCACAGTGTCTCCAGAAAGGCTGGAGGGCTCTCCTTGTGTGGAGCCGGGTGGTGCGGTGGGGTCCTGTCACGAGGGGTTTCCTCTGTTGAGTTGTGTGCAAGGGGGAGGCCATCACTGTCTTTAAAAGAGTGAAAAACTGAAAAAATTAAATGGGTGGATGCCGGTTTGCTGAGAGTGTGGGCTGTAATCTAGTGCCAACCAATAAACACACCAGTATTTCACACGGCTCTGCCTCTTGCCTGGTCTCTTCGTCCCAGTGCTCGTCCCTGCGTACGTGAACTCGGAGATCGGGCAACAGTGTCACCCCAGGAGAAAGCCCCCCCTGCAGTGGCTTGGGACAGTCACAGCCTGGAAGAGGAACTGGACCGATGTCACCAACAGCCTGGTATTGAGATGGGTTCGCTGATGGGGGGGGCACCCTGCAATAAAAAGGGGCATTTTAAGGAGAGAGCCTCGTGGAGCCTCTGAATGTGCTCCCACCTCTTTCACAAAATCCTTCCTGAGAGCTCGTCCCGTGGGAATGGCCCCTCGCTGTGGGAGAGGCCGGGAGGAGCCCGCACGGAGAGCACCAGCACCCCAGGCTGCTGGCCCAGCCACCGAAAGGTGAACTCCCGCATTTCCCTGTGAAGCAAACGTGTCCTGGTGTGGAGACCCATCCCTAAGCGAGCCTTTGCACATTCCCTTTGGGATCTGGATGTGAGCGGGCTCCTCCTGCAGAAAACACGGGGGCTGGTGCACAACGGCCTCGTGTTGCAGCTGCGGCGCGGAGCCCAGGGCAGAATTAATCTGTGCTGACGGCGGCGTTAATGCCTGAGCGGGCGAGCGGCGAGGCAGAGCCGGGGCGGCTGTGCCCCCGCGGGGACGGCGGCACCCGGCTCCCCACCCCGGCATTTCTGGCCGGATGAGCAGCCGGAGGGATGCGCTGGCTGGAAATCCGGCCACTTACTCTCAGCTGCTTAAACGGGAGCTTAGCAGCTCAGCAAAGCCGTCCCCAGTTATGTGCTGGGGCCGAGCAGCGCAGGGGAGGGGGCTGGTGCCTCACCGCGGCGTTTGGGGCAGAAATAAATACCCTGTGTTGCTATTCCAGCTTTGCCCGCCTGGCTGACGCCCCTTCCACCCCGATCACAAAGGTTTCTTGTCCCCAGGATGGGTGGCGATGCTGCCTTCAGCCCCCTCGACATCCTCCCCCACCCCAGGGTAAGCAAGGGGGAGATTTCTCCAGGGATGAGCAGGTCCTGCACTGCCCCAGCCTTGAGTCCCCTTTTTCCCTCATCTGGATGCTCTGGGAAGCAGTGGATTGGGAAAAAAAATGTTCACGTGGGATCTGGGGATGCTGCAGGTGTCCTGGGCTGGCTCTGGCCATGTGGAGGGGCTTGGTGACCCCCCCGGTTGCTCCCAAGGACGCTGCTTCCCCTGGACCACGCATGCTCCTCCTGGCCATGTGCTCCCACTCGCTCACGCTCTCCAAGGAGCTTTCCTAGAAATTGATGGATTTACTTTCGGCCGTGGCACAGCAGGGTTCAGCTGGGAGGCGATGGGCAGCGGTGGACGGTGGCAGCAGGGAAGGCCCCCGAGGTGTCAGTGCTGGGCTGGGGGGGACTGGGGGTCCTGTCCCACTCTGTGGTTCCCCCATTGCAGGGGTGGGCAGGGGGCTGTCTGGGGCTGGTTTGGGAAGGGTGTCTGGGGCAGGGTGAGTCGACACAATGAGACCAGTGCTGCTGCTGGGGACAGTGGGGTCAGCGTGGGCTGGTGGGGCCAGCGGGACCCCTGGGGACAATGGGACACCGGGAACAGCAGCTGTCAGCCACTCTCGGGACAGCCGGTGCCGTTTTCTGGGCTGGAGAGGAGAAAATAACCCTGCATGGGCTGGGCAGGGGGTGAGGGCAGCAGTGCAGGGACTGGTACAGGCAGAGGTTTAGGCAGCAGTATGGGCAGGGTGCAAGCAGCAGTGCAGGCAGGGTGCAGGTAGGGTACAGGCAGAGGTGCAGGCAGGGTGCAGGTAGGGTACAGGTAGAGGTGCAGGCAGAGGTGCAGGCAGAGGTGCAGGCTGGGTACAGGCAGGGTACAGGCAGCAGTGCAGGCAGCAGTGCAGGCAGGGTGCAGGCAG
>VZTE01003713.1:1340965-1353897 GCA_013397775.1 Eulacestoma nigropectus | reverse complement strand
TTAGGATCTGGAGGTTTTTGAAGAAATGTATTTTTGAATGTATGAAGTTGGTTACTGACTTTGAGCTGTTACCTGTACAACTGTGTTGTAGCTCCAGTTCTTTCGAGTGCAGCAATATAATCCTAAGTTACGTTGAAGAGAAATGCAATTGTTGGGAGACACCATAACTGGACATAAGAGAGGAAAGAAAATGACTTCTGTTATATAAAAGTAACAAAGAGGAAAAGGGAGATCTCAGGTAAACAGTGCAGCAGTAAATTCATTGTGCCATGCAACAGAAAACTGAAAACTTAACTTCCTTATTTACATCATTGTCTTGAAGCCAAATTTTTTATGTTTTTCCCAGTTTTAGTGGTTTTTCCCCATGGATTTCTGTAATTTTGTTCACCTTCAAATAGTAGCATCGCAAAGGTCTCAGCAGGTCTTCAGTCACAGTTACATAATTTTGTAATGATTAGTGATTGATAGATCAAATGTTCTTGAAATATGTTGCAGATAAGAAGGATAGAAAAGTTTTGCAGTTTTACAGCTTATGTGGGGAGGTGATACTCATTTCTTTAGGAAGCAACAGAGTTAGATGGAAATCATAAATGCATCCAGTTAGAGGGCTTCCAAGAGGCCTTGCTCTGATTTTTCCAGTGGTGGAAATGAGAGTGACCTGCATGTAGGTCCTTGAGTTTTCCTTCTGGCTGTAAGATTTACGTTTCTGAAATGGCTGGAAAACCTTCCTAAGCTTCACAACCTTTCAAAGACAATAAGCTGCAGCCTCATGATGACGCCAGCCAGCTCTCCCAGGACTCTCAGGTGGGTCCTATCTACCCCTATGGACTTGTATGAGTCAGAGAACTGCGCCCAAGTGGGGAAAACAGGATGTGGCTGTGGTAAGATGGAAAATGGCAAACATGGAGGAAACACGTAAGTTTTCTGACCTATGAAATAGACAAGAATAACTCTAAAATGTAGCTGTTAACTTACTTGGGTAAAAAAAAAAAAAAAGCAAGATAAAAACCCCATGCAGTAACTACCCTACTGATCAGGTGTTTTAGCCTGATATTCTCCAGATAGCTGGGGTACTTCTGGTGCAGGCATGCAGAGAGGAGCAGTGAGGTATAAATGTGCAGAGGGAAGGGTGAGCTGAATGGAGAATGGTTATTTGACATACTCCAGCTGTGGAACTCTCTCCCTCTAGCAATTTTGTTTCCCTCCCCTGCCGTATGTTTGTAGAAAGATCTTTAATCTGGTATGTCCTGGACTGTGGACCATTTCTGAGTTATCTGTGGCTGTTTGTATTGATAGGGGTAAAACCTGCTTATGTGGTGTTTGGGGGTTTTTATTGTGACAGGTTGATCTCCAATTTGGTTGCATTCACTCTGTATAAAAATACAGATTAAAACACAAGCATAAGCTAAAGAAAACCATGTAGGTGATATTAATAGCTCACATGCAAAGAATCCTCTTATTTTGCAAAGAAAATACAAAAATGGTGGTGTGGGATAACATAATCAAATTCTTGTAGAACTCTGGGAGTGCCAATAAGTTTGCAAACTCAAAGTTAAGTGACCGCATTTATAACATGCATATTTCTTTGTGGTATTTGTATTTAGCCAGTGGAATTTCCCACAACAACTACCACTGAGCTGAGTTTTAAATTAAGGTTTTAAAAAGAGGGGTTTTTAAATAAGGACAATGAAGTTATGCATAGTTAAAATAGATGATAGGGAAGGATCATGGGGGATGGAAGCCTCATGGTTTAGAATTTAGGCCAAGAATTTTGAGCCAACTGCTATTCATTACAATCTTTGTTGCTCCTTTCTCAGAGGCCTCCAGTCTGGATCACTGTTGGCAACCAGAAGAATCAAAGTTCTGATTCACTATTACAAATCCCAGGCACCTTTTTTCAGCTGAGGCCTGCAGTGGCTGACTTCCTAAAATTAACTTTTATTCAATTGTATTCTGCAACTATGAAAAGGCTGTAGAGTTGCTGAGCTTCCGGTTATTATGGATTTTATCCAGCTAACATTACTTTTCAACTTGAACTGTAGATTTGTCTCATGAACAGATACCCATTTTTATATCCATTTTGCAGTGTTACGGTTCCTGAGCTATAAGGCTCATTGCTATGGTTCAATATAAACTTGGATGATGACATGTTGGGCTGGTGATAACTCATGGTCTATTTTATTGGCATTGCTTTCCTAAAATCACATGAGATATAGACTATTGAGTTGCCTGAGAGGTCAGCAGTTAAGTAGGTGTGTGTAATTTTGCACACATTTAGCTAATTTTGTAGAAAGAGCTAATGGTTGGCACCCATAAAGGTTGCTTTTGTTCATCTGGCATGTTTCCATTCAAATACCCATTTAATGTGGTCACCAACTAGAGAAATAGTTAAACAATACTGTAAATGGACATGGTTTCTTTGTTGGGATGATCGCTGACACATTGAATTCTTTTCATTAAGTAATTTGACCACAAGCATCTCTTTACTTTGGAAAAAGGAGAAAAAAAGCTCTAGCAAAGAGACCTCCTTTCAGTTTTCATATTTGCAGTGTTTATATAGGGGGATATAATTAGAATTTCAGGATAAATTGCACAAGGTATTGGATGAAAATCAAGACTAAAATAAACATTCAATTCCTCTTTTTTTTTGGATTTGACCATTGCGCACAAACATTTGGTTATAAATACATACCTCATCCTTGTTGGAGTAACATTTTACATTCAAAGTAGGATTCTGGAAAAGAAAACCCTTTTCAAAGTGATTTAAAGCAAACATGCAATTTGAAACCTTTGGTTAGTTTATGAATCTTTACTACAATTGGATTACTTTTATATGCTCTGTAGTAAATACCACAAAGCCCTCTGAAGTAAAACATGTTCCAGCTGAATAATCCTTACTGAGAGAACTTGCAACTGCAGCTGTTTTTAGCTCTTGATAAGTTTGCATTAGCAGGGTGCCGTGTACTGTTGGTACACACAATAGCTACTGTTACAGGAATAAGCACCACAGACATGAACACTGCCAAAATGACAGACATAAATCAGCTAATCAATTTGATGGTAGTACTTGCTTTACTTGAAAGAAGTGGGAGCGCTCAAATTCTGACAATAACACAGTACCATTCTGTGTCTACCACCCTGATACAGAATTTGCTACTCTACGTGGAGATCGCTGGAAAATATAATTTTACATTTTTCCTTGTGAAGCTAATCTTGAAGAACGTTAGTGTCTCTCTGAAGGTCTGTTAACCACGAAAATGTAGGCACACACATGCACAAACTTCCTAGGAATTAATAGCCATCTTAATCTACAGAGAAGAGTCAGTGCAATGCAGAAGACAGTAAGATAAAGATTTTAGCTAGTGTTCTCAAGCTGTACTTTCAAATAGTAGCGCTTTCTGCCTGGATGATCAAGTCCACTAGATTCATTCCTTGTATGAAGCACAGCAGGCTTCTGTAAGTGCTGTCTGACTCTCCTAGTTGTATGTATGCACCTTCCATTTATTGAGAAAGAGTAGAAAATACCTTTATTTGGTAATTTGCTGATTTGAACCAAGAAAATCAAAGCTGAATTGGACACCCATGAAACCAAACAGGAAGAAATTACTCAAAGCAGTAAATGCCAGGAGGTGCTAGTTTAATTCTAATCAATACTCCACACCTTGCTGTGCTGTCACTGTATGAGGAGTGAGAAAATCAGTAAGGTTTTGAGATGCAGGAGGAATCTATAGAAATTTCTATGAGAGATGTCCCTAGTGCACACTAATACAGTATTCCTTGCGGTTGCATACAATGTATAGAGCTGTGCTACAAGTGAGCACACCTAACTTTTGATTCATCAGTGCTATTTATGTTGGAGAAATGATTCATAAAATAAATGAACTAAAAGTTCAGGACAACTAGGCTTGGCTTCAATGTTTGTTTGTTTGAATCCCCAAATCATAATCTTCTGGGAGCCAAGAACCAGAGGTTAGCATCTTCAGTGTCATTTACAGCACAAACAAACCTGACCCATGGTCGGAGGGTTGAAACTAGAGGATCTTTAAGGTTCCTTCCAACCTAAGCCATTCTGTGATCCTATGGTTGTTTATGTATTAAAACTAAAATGATAAGAATAAAACATGCTTTCTGAAATGTGACAGGAACCAACTTTTATCCTTTTGTCCTAGTTCCATCTTCTGTCCATCCATAGAACTGTTCGTTAATTCTGTGACTAAGTCTGTTGTCTGTGGATTCTGTAGAGCTCGACAGGACTGTTTTTAATTTATCTTGGAACATTTTGATATAGTTCTGAAAACCAGTTTTTAAAATTGTCAATAGATTTGTTGTAGTCTTTTTTAATTTCCCCTCTCCTTTCATCGTATTAAGTACAACAATTTCTGAAATTTTCCCACTTCACCTTCTGCAGTGTCTCCTCATTACTGATGGAGAAAACTAGTCTTGTGCTCCCAGTCTAAGACAGAACTATTTTATTTAAAATAAATAAATAAATAAATATTTAATAAATAAAATTAATAAATAAATATTAAATAAATATTTATTTATTACTCTGCTTTAAGAAAATCGCTGTTCAGGAGAATTGTGGTTTATTTCAACAGCTCAGGCATGTGTCAGATTGCATTTTAAAGCAAGCACAATAGTTATTGTCCCCTCTCGAAAGATACACCTGAAAACACATAGAAGTCTTCAACAGTACTATTTGTACCTACTGGTTTTGAATATACAGCTTCAAAAAGAACATAATATGAAATAAAATTGAATGCTACTGCACTGTTTTAGCAGAATATAAAAGAATCAGTAACTGTCTACCAAAACCTGTAGATAACCCTGAAAGCACTTCATTTCCTTTCATACTGAGCACTTAAACCCACTTAAATCTTTTTCATCCTCTTGTCTCTCACAGTGCATTCTGAAGATGTGAAGTTCACGCACATCTTGGTCTCTCAAATCCTACCTAATGAAAACTGCAAACAAAATCTGTAATGCTGAAAGGCATTAAAAGGCTCCCAAGCAGCTCTCTGTGTACTAATCATCATACCAGTCATGTGATTTATTTATCTATCTGTTAATACACTACATTTCTATGAGATCTCGTTTGTTTGTTTGCTTTGGCTTAAAACATATGAAAACTTTGTTGCTATAAATTTCTGGTTTCACAGAAGTTTCACTGGGTCCTGATCTGTTTAACATCTTCGTTAATGAACTGGATGGTGGGGCACAGTATGCCCTCAGCAAGTTTGCTGATGACCCCAGACTGAGAGTGGCTGATGTGTCAGAGGGTTGTGCTGCCATCCAGAGGGACCCTGACAGGCCGGAGCAATGGGCTGGCAAGGGCTCTAAACAGTTCAGCAAAGGAAAGTGCAAAGCTCTGCACATGCAGAGGAACAAGCCCATGCACTGCACACCGCCAGCTATGCGGAAGCAGCTTTGCAGAAAAGAGCCTGGAGGTCCCCGTGGACACCAGGTTGAACAGGAGCCAGCAGTATGACCTCGCTGCAAAGGCAGTATCCCAGGCTGTGTTAGGAGGATTGTTGCCAGCAGGTCCAGGTCAAGATCCTTCCCCTCTACTCAACACTGGTAAGGCCATACTTGGATTGCTGGGTCTAATCCTGGGCTCCCATATACAAGAGGGATACAAAGCTACTGGAGAGGAGTCCACTGATTAGCAGCAAAGGACCACTGATTACTTAAAGTACAAGACCATCTCTCCCAGGATGAAAGGCTGAGAGAACCAGGACCATTTAACCTGGAAGCTGAGAAGGCTTGGGGGACTTTCATCAATGTGGAAAAATACCTGAAAGGATGATGTAAAACAGATGGAGCCAGGTACATGCCGACAGTGTCCAGTGACAAGTCAAGAGGTTATGGACTCAAGCAGGAGATTCCACCTGAACACAAGGAAACACTTTTTCACTGTGAGGGTGACTGAATACTGGCATGGGTTGCCCGGAGAGGCTGAGGGGTCTTCATCCTTGGAACTATTCAAAAGCTACCTGGACACGATCCTGGGCAACCAGCTGTAGACGACCCTGCTTGAGGAGGGAAGTTGAACCAGGTGACAACAGAGGTCCCTTCCACCCTCAACTATTCTTTCATAGTTTGCAGTTTCGTATAAAGTTGAACAGAGAAGCTGGGTCAACGATATCAGAACTGAATGAAAACTCTTCCTCAGAGCATCTGTAGTAGGTTTCCCTGCCTACTACTTCCCATTGGCATCTCAAAATATACTAGGAATTTTCTGTATGTCAAAACAAGATTGAAATTAAATAAGGAATTCCATTAGACACAGCCATTTTCCCCTTGAGAATAGCGATTTAAACTCATTTATATAGGCAGTTCTAGGTCAATTTATCGGCAACCAGTACCAGAGGATGCATGTCATTACACAACTATAGCTGAGCTTAGGCAAGCAAAGATACAGCACCTGAAACCAAATGAAACTGAGTGAAAAATGGGACCAAGAATGATTTATTTATTTTCAGCTAATTTACTCCACCTTTGCTAGAATTTTTGTAGAGGTTCAGGTTCATTATGAAAAAAAAATAAAACAACCTAAAGGACCATGTTAAAGTAGTGCTTGATCATTCCTCTCTGGAAAGGCATTGTCATAATTTATAATTTATATAGGAAGTCTGGGCAGCATACCCATACTCGCCCTCTCCCTCTCCTCCTCAGTATTGGCAATGAGCCTAAGGCACAGTGAAAAAGAAAGTTATGAAAACTGTGTGACAGTCTAAGCTGATACCTTAGGCTGTTGTAAATAATTTTCTTCTGGTTCTGCATCTCCCAGTGTATTTGTTGCTGTAAGGACCGTAATTCATGAGCAGGAACAATTGAATCCATGCTGCACCATATTATTTGCTGTTTTTGTCATAAAGACAATTCTGATAACTTTTCAGGTTGATTTATGGCTCTTCCTTATATATTAAAATTCTAATGCAACCCAAGAAGTCCTAGCTTGCAGTTTTGGCTCGTGAAAGAGAAAACTTAACTGAAGTCGGTAATTTTTTCAGGTAATATACAAAATTGCTGGCCTGCCTGATTTAATACAGTTCCTATTAGATTTATGGTCAAGAACATATCTTCATGCAAATCTCTTCTGCTAATGTTACCTTTTTCTTTTGTTGAAATTATAGCAGAAATTGTGAGGTTACGTTTGGTTTCAGCTCACATATTGGTGGTTTTTGATTTTAAAAGCTTTTTAATACTTATCTTCTGTATGATATATGTGATATATTTATTTAGTTATGGAGAGTAATCTGGTGACTACATTTTTGGATTTTGGGTATTTTTCTTTTTTTAAGAAACTGTCATCTGCCTCTAGTGTTATTAAACAGAAGGTTTTCATGCACCTCTTGCCCATGAAAAAGACAGTGCACTGTTGATCCTAAGTGTTGCTGCGTGTGTAGTTTCTTGCCATATAAGTAATATTTCTTTGGTAAATTCCACTAAGGCTGAACATCTTGCTTGTGCCTCAGTTTTGGTCTCTTCCCTCTGACTGCTAAATGCATGTGCATCTAGCCCATAGAGAAGATAATGATTTAGATGACAAAGTACTAATGATGTATAGTACAGTGTTCCTGTGTTCAAGCGTTTGCCTTCCTGAGGAAAGGAGACAGCATCAGGCATTGGCTGCACGGTGTAAAACTGGACATGAAGAGCTGTAGCATAAGCTGAATAATACATGCTGTAAAGCTATAGGAGTTGTATTGGACTCTCTATTATTGAAACAGTAGGATCTTACAAAAATCACATGGAAAAAAGTGAGGCAAAGTAGATTGACTCCCTAATGAACAGGGTGATGTTAAATTTGGGGGATCATCATTCTGATCCCCTGTGCAAAATACCTTTGGTATCAAAATTTATAATGTGGAGAGCTAGAAATCTTTTAAAAATACACATGCAGAAGGGAATATGAAATTTTTACAGGGTTTTGAAAGGTAAATTATTGTTTATTTACAGGGGAAGGTAACTTCTTTGCATTGTAATGAAATTCAGTAAACTTCAACACAAATACTGTTCATAGTTTTTAAAGAAGGATCAAGTAGGTTTGGAAAAAACTTACTGGAAGAAAACAAATTAATTTGGAAGACTTCATGCAGAAAAAGCATTTGGAAGCTTTTGAACTAGGATCCAAAGCATAGGGTTTATCTGTACAGTTGGTAATTGGATACTACAGTGTCTAACAGGCTGGATGACTTTCTTACCCTTTCAAGGTTTACTAAGAGAGAGTTGGAGTACAAGAGTGATTTAGCTGATTGAATTGCTGTATTTTCTTGATCCTTATAGTTTTGTTACTAGCATGGGAGTCATAGAAATTGTTACCTGCCCTGTGACAGAGGTAATATTTACTTAATAAATATTACTTTTAAGTATACCACAGAATTGCGTAGCCCAGGAGGAAAAGTAGTGGCATTGAAAGCCTCATAGATAATTTGGAATTGGATTCTTTCCTTCTGTTCCATTTTGTAAGAGGTATACATGTTACATTAGCAGTTCAAATGCAGACTATGATCCTCCTTGCCATTAACTGCAAATCAAGTGGTTTTTACACAAGTTGTGGTGTTATTTACTGACTTGGGATAGTGTGGGATTTGTGGTCAACTTTCTTAGCCTCAATGAGGGTGAAATACCTAGAAAAGAGGAAGGATGAATTTGCGGTTTAAGTATGAAATTGGAAAACAGGAGATCTGTTCCTGGTTTGATGACAGATTATTTGATTTGTGGAAAAGTAATTTTCTGCTCCTTAATTTCTTCTTATGTAAGTGGGAGTGTTACAAAGAGTATTGACTGATTCTGCTGAATAGAGGACGTGATTTATTAACATTCATAATGTGCTTTAAGACAAGGAGGAAGTCAGTATTAAGAAAGTGAGCTCAAAATAACTCACTCATTTAATACCTTCCTCAAAGAAATGTTATTTGACAATAGAATACCCTGAAAGTGATATCTTTTTTTGGTGTGTTTATGTCCAATTCATAGGTATGTGCAACAATGAAGATAAATTTTAAAGTTCTTTCTGTGTGATTTCTGTCATATCTACCATATTCTATCATCTACCATATTTACCAATATCTGTCAGCCTAAAATATCTGCCACTTGTATCTTTATAGCTCTTCTTTTTAATATTGCCTGTCCAGACGATGCCAGGGAGTATTCCAGTAACTGTTTCTGTTCTGTTGGTTTTCCCCCTTGGGAATGGTTATAGCAAAAAAGAGCCTATAAAAACCTGGACTTCATCCTGCTGCAGAAGTTTGGAACACTGAGACTGCTGGGCACAGCCTACCCCACGTGAAGTTAAAGTAAGTAGTGCAGCTAGAGAGGAACAGGTCCCATGAACACAAAGTTCATTTCACTAGACAAAACTAAGTAAGCCTCTCTTAGAACTGCATTTCCAGTTGTTTACACGTGTTTTTAGTTTTTATTGTATTGCCAGTTACGTGTATGGCTCATGACATTGGTTTTTTAATGGAGTACACACTGTGAATACACTCTGCACTGTACAGTTGTGGATTTTTGAAACATCACTACTGTCCTGAGCAGTGCATTAAACACATTCCTGCGTGTGTAGTTAAACTGTAGTGTGCCAGATGTCACTCTGTCATGCTCGCCATCCCAGAAGCAGCAGCTGTCCTCACCACCTATACCCTCCCTGCAGCAGAATTAGCAAGCCCCTCTCTCACAGCATTTCTTCACTCTCTGCCACCTTATCACCAGAATTCAGTTCTGTGTGCAGTCAGATGTGCCTTTATCACTTATGGTGCAGAATATAGGAATAGAATATATACCTAGGGCTTCATTCCCTGGGAAATTATAGATAATTCAGAACCTAATGGGCTTGCTAATGGCATGGTCAGCTGCAAGTATTTTCAGCTGCAAGTGTTTTTGACTCTTCCTTTGCTCTCAACAGAGTGTCTCTTATCAAGTTTAGGGTCTTGATTTGCATAGAAGGGTCTCAATCTGAGCTCAATATACCCGTGAGACTAGAAGTCTGAGATGAGAGTCATGACTGATAGTGTGGTTTTTTTGGCAAAGACACATAAAGATAATTATGGAGGAATGAAGACAAATAAAAAAAGCAGGCAGGATCACTATGCTTGCATAAAATGAACACCTTTTCAGGCAAAATTCACCTTCCTTTGTACTTTGACTTTTTTATACACAAGGATAGCAGCATTGCTGTTCAAAATACTGTCTTCCTCTGTGTTTCTGCTTCGTTGTTGCTAATTTGCAGCTAAAAACCTGACTATCATGTTATGCTTAACCAAGTGTCTTACCGGTATCTTTGAAAAATCTTTCTTGGACACTTGTTCTACTCAATCATCTGAGTGCTTGATAAATAGCTGCTGGACTTCTTCTGTTAGTTAAGTCTTGCTAAACATCAGGTCAGCCCACCCGATGGCATCAGCATTTTGCAAGTTTTTCATACTGCTTCACTAAACATAAGGCATGAAAGTGCTTCTTATTGTCATATTGCCAACAACTTCTTCATCTCCACCTTCTATACAGTATCTTGATGCATACTCACACAACTTCATACACCTTTAACTCGTTAAGAGATCCGATTCTTCGACAGCTCACTCACAGAGGTAATCCTTCTACTGTCGTGGATATGAGAAACTACCTTGTTAAGAAAACTCCACTAGTGATGATAAACCATTGCCAAAACAAATGAATTCATAAGCGAGTGGATGTTCAGTCCCACTGATGGGTGTGGAAGTGTAATATGTGATTTTTCAGGGACTGGTTAACTGTTTTTTTGGGCTGATGTTCCAGAACAAATTGTAAAGGCAGCAGAAGTTGACCAAGAGCAGACAATCTCAATTAGAGTAGACACCATGTCTGACCAGCACGCTAGTATTAACATACAAGAGGGCCAAACAGGCTGCTGAGGAAGTCTTAAATACTCAGTGCAGTCTGAAGAGATTAAATGATCTTACTGTCATTTGTGAGTGAACATGCTTTAAAGGAGTAGTGTGTGCTTTAAAGTTACTGTGTACATTAGGTACAATTATGCTGCATTGCATTAAAGGAATTGATTTTATGACATGTCCCTTTGGACATGAAAGGGAAAGTGTCAGGTTGCCCTAGACTTTCATTCAGAGTGATGCTCAAATGCTGGTTTTGGCACTTGTCCTGGACTTGGTTGTGGCGTAATTTGTGGACACTTTTTCCTACAAGCTGGAAAGGCGCATGCAGATGCTGTTACCAGAAAGAAATCCTTGTGGTTATCACAAACAGGATATCTCCCCTTTTGCCCATTAAATCGTGACAGTGATTTCACTATGCATGGCCTGTTACACCACATCACACATCCAAGTGAAAAAAAATATCAATCAGTCAAGAACTGGCAATCAGCTCTATATTTCAGCAAGGATTTAATACAAGCCAGATGCTCTTCTGTCTTTCTTAAACAGCACTGTGTCATTGCCTTCACTGCCTGGCTATCAGCTTCTCATGTGAATGGAGGGAACCAGGTTTGGTCCTCAGCACAGTTTTTATATCTGAGTCCTCTAAGGGGGCTTGTATGTTATCTGAGCACAGGTACAAGCACCTTGCAGAATCATCACCTTGTAGTTTCTACAGTTGTTTTTTCTCTGTGTCTGAAAATTCTGGGCTGATGCTGTGGACAGAAAGCTTAGCATGGGGGCCATATGGTCATGAAAAGATGAAAAAACGAGGGGAAGGAGCATTGGAGGGGGCCTTTTGCTCAAATATGAGCCAAAAGTGGTAAAACCATTCTGAGGAAAGGTGTAATTTTTGAAGGCTTACTGGCATGATTTGTAACTTGTGCAAAAAATGGCTACCTTTGTGCAGTGTTTCTTGAATTACCTGTGAAGTGTTTCGAGCGTGGAAAAAATTCTGCACAGAACTACCAGCTCAGATCTGAAGCTTTCAATGGTGGTTGGCATCCAACTACTTCCTGAAGGGTTTGGCTTTTTGTTACAGCACAAACCAGAGAAAATCTTTGTTTTCTGCTTCTAAGCTATAGTCAGACCCTTGTAGGAAGAGCTGATGAGCTTTAGCCTTGGTGTAGGCACAAAGCAAACCAATGCTGCAACCCAGTCCAAGTGGTTGACCCCATCTGCCTGTAATCAGAGAGATCTCAGAACAGCTCTGACCCTAAACTGGTGACAGGCTGCTCTTAAGTGTCCTTTGGTAAGTCCCAAAGCTGTAGTTCATAGAAACCAAACAAAAATAAGGGCTGTATTTTAACATGCTAATGGAGAGTACAGATGCAGTCATTGCTGTCAGTAGTGGTGCAAGCACATTATATGCTGTGTGGTTAGCACTTAAACTTGTCACTTTTTCTTCTGGACAAGGGCTGGGACACCTGATGTCACCACACACCAACACCTGAGAACTATTAATAGGAGTGTTTGAGCCAGAAAAAAACATATGCACCTTGTAAGTCTTTCAAAAAGCTTTGTTGTTGGGGAGGTTTCGTTGGTAAAAGAACTTCAGATCTTAACGCTCTTGGCTTTAGATGGGAGCTTTACGGAGAGGAGGGCGTAACCATTCTACTTCAGGAAGTTCAAGACACAAAAGCTCATGATAACAAAGCCCACCCTACTTTAGTGCCCCCAGACTGCGGTTTGTGCCTCGCTGTCCGCAGCAGCTGGGGCTCGTTGCCGCTCTCTCCCGCCCCAGGTGTCCCTCGCACGCCAGGTGCCCCTCACAGGGGGAGGCGGGCGGGCCGCGGGCGCCTCTGCCGGGGGCGGGCGGCGCTGCCGCTCCCCGCGCCGCGCCTCCTCCGCCCGGGAGCCAGGCGGGCGGGCAGGGACCGGGAGAGGGAAAGGGAAAGGGAGGGCGCGGAGCTCGCCGCCGCCCCGGAGCTGTGGCAGCGCGGCCGGCCTGGGCGGCAGCCGGACCCCCGCCCGCCCGGCAGCGGGAGCGCCTCCGCCACCGCCGCTCCGCCACCGCAGCGGAGC
>VZTE01003713.1:1272877-1340609 GCA_013397775.1 Eulacestoma nigropectus | reverse complement strand
GGGCGCGGGGCCCCGGTGCCGCCCGGTGCCGCTCCCGAGGCTCCCCGGCACGGGCTCTCCCGGCCCCCCGAGCCTCCCGCCCCTGCCGAGTGCCGCGCGTTGCTCGGCAGCCTAAACAAGGGCTTAGGTATAAGATAAGTTTATTGCTCTGGCGGGGCTGCGTCCCGCAAGAATTAAAAACAAAGCGCATCGCGTGCCGTAGAGATAAAATTATCTCACTGACGCCCGGAGGCGCTTGAAGCAGACGGCGGCGGAGATCGCGACTCAAGTTTTAACACGAAGCTCGGGGCGCGCGTTCCCGCGGGCCGTGTCGCCTCCTGTCGTGTCAGGTGTCGCGACCGGCGGCGCTGCGGGGAGCGGGCGCTGCGCCGTGCGGGACAAGCGGCCAGCGCGGCCCCCGCCCTCCCCAGCGTTTCTGGTTTTTAAAGGTTTGTTCAAATGCAGCGCTCACGGGGTTTCAGCCCGTCGTTAAAAAGTCATTACTGATTCGTGCCAATACTTTATGACTGTGTGAGGCCGTGGTATCTTTTCCTTGGAACAAGGGAAGACCTCAGCTCTCCCTTTGTATTTAATTTCTGTTTAACAGTCCAAGAAGCTTTTGTTTTGATTCTTTTTTTCCTTTAATGTTTCAATCAGAAAGTTTGACCGTATCAGTGAGAAAATTTTGCCATATATTGTGAACTAAAACAATGCCCAAACTTTATGATGGCGTTTATTCCATAATATAAAGTCTGTTTCAGACTTCTAAAACTGCTCAGTGCCAGCCTGGGAGTGGCAGCAGTGAGCGTATGGCAAAGCATGTCAGCTTTTTTTAGGCTTTGCTGAGTTACCCTAATTATCTCTTCCTCTCTTCACCTATTGTCATTTGTATTTTTTGAACTAAACAAAGTATTAATGATAGGAATATCCTAGGCTCAGCTGAGAGCAGTTACTCTCTTCAAAAAAAGTAAAAAAAAAAAATTACGTAGCTCTATGCAGGAGAGGTTTTTGCTGTTCTTTGTATTTTGGTTGGTTTTGGGTTGGTTGGTAGGTGTTTATTTTTTTTTTTTACTCTAGGATGATTTTACCTACTTTCAAAATGTTTCACCAGACTTTGTTGAACTGTCTTGCACAGGTGGCCCAGACAAATGCTCTCGTCTGCAGGACTGTGTCGGTTTGGAAGCAGAATTGACTGCTGCTGGGGCTGGGCCCGAGTGTCCTGGGGACAGTGCCAGCGTGAGTATCACTGCTGCTGGGGCTTCTAGTCACTTGTAGAGAAGGCTTATACACACCTAGCCACGTCTTTCATGTGTTCACACACATCCTTACAATGCAGAGCCTAGGCTTTTGCACGTGTGAGCCTGACTGACTTAGAAGGATGCTGTCATGTTAAAATTCTGTCTGTTTTTAACAGTACTAAAAATGATTGCAATCAAGTAAGGTAAAATGGAGTTGAGGCAATGAGAATTTGGCAATTTTGGTTTGGTTTCTGCTTTGTTTCGTGCTCTGATCTGATAGCTTGATGTAACTACACTGTGTCATGTTACAGGTACTGCAGGGCGATAATATTTGCATCCAAGACAGAAACCCAAATTATTGGTATTTCACTTAGAAAATTGGTGGAAATGTTCCAATTAGTGTTAAGTTCAAGTATTCTTTCAGTAACCCGAAACTAAGGGAATAAATCTGCCTGACAGCATCCTTTTACTGGGTCACATGTGAAGGGAAACATCTCTGAGATTCTCACATCTATCTAGAATCTTTAACATGACTGCGGGATAAGCAACTAGACAAGTCTTCATCATTAACTACACCTTCAATAAGTATTCTGTGGAGGCAGCTAGTACTGCGTAGAAGTTAAAATTGTTAGGAGAATTGTAGAGACCTCAGCTTGTTAAAATTACACATGGGGATGCTCATGTGTTTAACACTCATACATGAGGGACATCCTGAAGTTTTTGCAGGAGCAAGCCTATAAACAGTGGTCCTTAGTATTTTTATTTTATTTTTTTAGATTTAGATACAAGCGTATGTGGATGAGATAATTTTCTGCCAAGCCATTTTCAAAGTAAAACAGGTGTTAAATTCTGCAAGTTTCATAGTCTGCAGGGCAGTGACTGTAGGTGACAAATATTTGGTAAAAGATAGGAAAAGCCTTGGAAATGCAACTCTCAGCAAAGGTTTTGTTCAAATCTGTAAACAGCAAGATTGGTTTCTCTCTTCCCAAGTATTTTAGAAGCCCACAATGTTTAATAGATATATAAGATGACTAGTAATAAGCTATGGAAAGTATTTCTGGAATATAACATCTCTGATACTGTTTTCTTGATGCAGAGTTCTCAGGCTGATACTTCTCAGGCCATACCATGAATAATTTTGATTTTTAGGGCTCTAATTGGTATCAAGTAATCCTTTCCTTGGCATGAATACTTATGAAGAAGGAAGGACAATATGTAGTAGGTTGATTGAGGCAACTCCAGAGGCAATAAGATTTATGTCCACCTTTCATGATGCAGTTTTATTTGAAAATCATTGTGTGTTTAAATGTTTGAGGCTGTGAAGGATTAACTGGCAAATATCAATGATTTGCATTGTTTAAGAAAACCTATGCAAAACCAAAAGAGTCCAGACTACTGTGTCACCGTGGCCCTTTTCTTAGACAAGTTGTCTCCCGTGTTGTGACCATAAATTACAGCTCATGTTTTGGTGGAAGTCAGTTTCTCATTATCACCGAATCTGATTTGTGGTTGCATTTTTATGATCTTGGGAGACAGGAATAGCATAAAGTGATACTATCAAAAGATTCATAATTAAAAATTGGAACCAAGACAAAAGTAATAATGCACAGAACGTATATTTTCTTTTTTGTTCTTTGAATTTTGTCAGTAAGGTAATTTTTAGTGTTAGCTTTTCCAGATACTATAAATGTTTTTTTTTTCCCTTAAGGCTAAAGGTAGGTGAATTCTCACCTCTTTCCACTGCATTTTAGTCCATTATTCACAAATCTGTCTCTATGCACATTTAGAAGACATGTAGATAGGTATTTTCTGTGGTCATCTCCAGTAATTGGGACCAGACTTTCAAAAGAATACAATTATCACTTAGGTGTCAAAAGGCATTTTTCCCCCTTTTTTCCTTTGCATACTTATAATTTTTGAATCGCTGGTTCAGAAGAATCTCAGATATTTAGGTGAAAATTCTGCTAGAACCATCAGCAGCTCCTTCTCTGTTTTAAATGGGAGACAAACTATTGGCAAAATAAAACAAGAAAATCTGCCCCAGTTGCGGGTGGTGAAAATTCCAGACATATCACAAAGCAGGAGATTACACTAAATGAAAGTGAATCTTTCTAGTGCTGGCAGCCAAATAGAAAATCTGTAGTCAACTCTCCACCTTGGGAATGTGGCACCCAGTGTGAAGGATTAACCTGGCACAGAAGGCAACATTCCTGGCCTCAAAGGAAAACTTGGGTATTTTACTGTACAAAGGAATATTGCTGAAATTTTTCCAAAAAGCCAAGTACATGATTATTTCTTCTGCTTTCTCTCTGGTCAAAGGTAATGCCCTTACCCCTGCCCCCAAAATAAGTGGCGTAAATAGATGTCAGACTTTCTCAACTAGAGAACACCATTTTCTGTGGTGTTTTTAGTATAAGTTGTATTTGCACAAGGAAAACAAGTATAGAGTCAGGCTTAAAAATCAGTAGTGAGACCCAATTTATAAATGTCTCCAAAAAAGAAGCTTCAAATATTTAGGCAATAATGCTGAGCTCTTTGTTAGTGAGTTGGAACTGCTGTTTTTCAAACCAGTTTCAGCCATCCTTGGTATGCCTGCAACTGCTACAGCACCTTTGGACTCTCACCTGCTTACTCATGCATAATTTACCATGTGAGCACTAATTATCTCTGAATTTACCCTTCTGACAACAAATGTGAGGTGAGAGCCATGCTGGAGCCAGAGTGGAGCAGGCTCATAGACTCAGATTTGTGACAGGGTGGTCCCAGTTTGCAGAGACCTTTGAACTGTGGTGAGCCAAGGGCAAGTGCTTGCTAACGTACCTGGATATGTTTTCTGCTGTCCCGCTGAGCTGCTCCACCAAGTACATGTGGGCATGCCCTCTGCCCACAGCTACTGAGAAAAAAAAGTGTTTTTTTAAAGCAACTGTGTGGTTTAAGGTGATGGTTTAATTGTGACAAATGCTTAAGGCTGAATATGTCAGCTCTAACAGAGCGGAAGTGTGGTGCAGCTGAAGGGTGTCATAAGGGCCTTAAGCCTTGGTGACTCCGTGCTCCTCATCTTCCATCCATAATCCATCCATACACCTGTAACTGGAAACTGAACTGTGTCAGCTAAACCTGGGTTGTGTGAAGTTATTCCTTTTATGTCCCTTTGACTGGCAAAGGAGTGCACGTGGAGCACAATCATTCTTAGTGCTGCTTAGCAACGCCAGTCAGCATAACTCAACTGTCTTCTGCTCTTGTAAACGTGTAGGAAGAAATTGAGATAGGGCCCTCCTTTAATTTACGCTCTTTCTTTACAACGTCCTCTGTCTTCTCTTTACACCAATCAAGACTTGTGCATGTAGGTCTGATCTGTCTGCAAACTTGCGTCCAGAGCCTGTCAGTGTCAGCTGTAACATCTCAGCCAGTAGGAATATTCGCTCTGCAGTGACATGAAATTCCCTTCCTAAATGCCCTTTCCAATTCCAGCTAATGCTCTTAGGGGGTGTCCTTCCAGCTGAAATAATCAAGGACTTTGAAAGAGGTTGGATTTTTTTCTTTTTCTTTCTTGCAGGTTTTGAACACCCAAGTGAGATCCATGTTTAGGCAACTAGATGCATTTTGAGATTGATAAAAATATAGGCATATTTCAAAGGGGCTGAACAGAAGTAACTCAAATTCATTGGCATTTCTTAGTCCTTGTAAATTGGAACTCCATCCACACTTGTTTAGTGGCTTAGATTTAGAACTGTACTTATCTTCCTTCATTAACATAACTAAGTAGATTTTTTTAGATTTTGATTTGGTATGTAAACCAGGTTCATTAGTTAAACCTAGTGTGTAGAAAAGCTAATTTGGAAGCAGCAGAAATGTTGTTTAAGCACCAACTGTTAGCTCCCATGGAGTGCCCTCATCATTGATAGAGTGATCCTTTATGCTGAGGGACTCACAGCACCAATGCTCTAAAGTTAGCTATTAAATATCCCACTTGAAATTAGTCCAAAAATCCCATGTTGTTGCCCAGCCTGCTAGATTTACTTGCACTTTAATTAGTAGGAGTGGGAGTAATAGCTATAAGAGGGAGTAATCACACAAAAGCCTACCTCTGTGAAAGATGGTATGTTGATAAAATACCTGATTAAATATGTGTAAAAATAGGGTTGTTGTTGTCTTGCTTTATGTCTTACTGTTGTGCACGCAGCTGAACTATAACCCAGAGCAAAAGTAAGGGTAGAAGGAGTTTCTTCTGGATTTCTTTTCTCAGAGTAGGGGAGGTGACTTCCTGTGACAGTGTTTTTGGTGAAAGCAGATATCAGTAGTGCATTTTTCATCCCTAAATACTTCTGCATTGTAAGGCAACTGCATCTGTGGCACTGAATATGTTGTCACCCAATGGGTTTTCAAAGGACACAGGGAAGACAAAGTTGGGACATGAGTCCTTGCACACATCTTGCACAAATGCAACAAATAATTCCTTGTGGGTATTTTCACCACTCCTCTATCCAGGTTCCCTCAAAATTATTCTTGAAACTAATGGTCTGTCTGCCTCTTTTTTAGCTTGCTTACAAATATCTCTGTAGTTCTTTAAAAAGCTATAAAAATGGTTTCCATGTGTTTGTGTCTTTCATGAACAAAATACATCTGCTTTGAACCTGGCTGTGTGTCTGTTTGTAATTGATTTGTACACCAGTTATATGTAGTCAAGGTACACTACAGATGTAAAGATTGCTTCAAAATGTTAGCTGCAGTTTAACAGCCAAAAACTGTAGAAAAAGATAATACTTTAACAGAGATTCAAAAGGTTAAGCAGGATTTTTAAAAGAAAAGCAATATGAAGTGGCTTGAATTCTCATTCTGCATTACAGTTTGGACAACTCCTTTGCTAGAGGTGATGGCAAAAATGGTTCCTTTTGCTGTGTTGACATAGGTACAGAATAGAATGTGGGATCTGCAGCTGCTGTGAACAAATGCAGACCTATTGTCAGATCCTCTGCTGACTGGAGTCTGTGTGACTGCTGGAGTCAGCAGATGTTGTCTGATGGATAGAAAGTTTGACCAACGGAAGATGCTTAACAGGAATAAAATTTCACTGAACGTGGGTTTAAGCAGTGATATTTGATTACTTCACCCATTTCTATGTGCAATTCTCCTTAAACAATAAGAAAGTCTACGAAGTCTGTCTCAAGAAGTAGTAAAGATGTATGCTCTTTCAGAGAGCCCATCTGTTGTAACTCCATCTGTTTATCTCCCCATGCTGAGGTTTGAGTGTTTTACCTAGGAAGCAAATACAGAACAGGTCAACAAAGTCATTTCCCATCATCTTGCACTAAAGCCATGACAATTGGCTAAAAACCTAGGGACAGAACAGTCAAGAAGGTATAAAGTCAAACCATCAGTTTACATCTCTCCTTAGCTTTGCATCATTACAAAAGTGTTAATTGACGGATGTCAGGCTAGTGTTTAGACTTAACCAAACCTAGTAGAAAGCATACGATTTCAGGAAGCTCTAAAGAGGACTTGCGAGAGGGAGGAGCTTGTACAAGTTGATGTACAACCGATGCAGGCATAACTGAGTGCTTTGCTGGGAACTGTGCATGCTGCTGCCTTCTCTCAGCGCTTGGGAAGGCTCTTGCAGTGTCTGTGCTGCTGCTCCTGTCCTAATGAGCTCAAAGGCTGTCCACCTGTACTGTGCAATCTCTACAGAAGTGTGAGGTGGTGGGAGGGGGAGGAAGCGGTGGCTGTGCTCTCATTGATGCATAGAAGGAGATTCTGTATAGCTAACAATAAAGTTGATGGGAGTTTACCCATATAAATCATCCGAGACATCAATGGGAGAAGAGGCCATGGGCTGCTTAGGGCTTCTGTTTCTTGCATGTAACATTGCTTCCAGTGGAAAAGGCAATTTTGTATAGTCCACGATGCACAAAAATAAAATCATGATTGTATCAATAATGAGCTGGGCAAATACTGGTTTCTAGGAGGCTGATCCGCTAGCAGAAACATCCTTAAAGTCAGTAAGAGTTTTGCTGCTGAATTTGTGGTTGCAAGATCACAAGTCTGAATTAATGCATTGTGTTGGCAATGTTTAATAAATACTGATATGAAACACTTCTTCTTATAAAATGACTGATATTTTTGTGCATCCCTGGTACTTTTAAAAGAAAAGGCATTTTATACAGAATTGCAATACTGCTTTACACTGCTATGCAAGAATAAAAATGAAGTTTTGCTATTTTTATTCAGGTTTTTTTCCCCCAGTTTAGAACCTTTATGCCTTTAAAGCGTGACTTTACTGTGTTAAAGATACAGTATCCTTTTCCATTTCCCTGCTGCATTCCTCATGCACTTCGTATGCAGATTAGTAGTTTTCCAGCCCACTTTTTCCTAAGGAAATGTCATCAGTAACATGATTTGACCAATTACAGCTGTAGTATATCTGTAATTGCATCTTCTCTCAAAGCCCAGCAACATCCTGAGGAGCTTCCTTCCACTGTAACAAAAGCTAAGGGACTTTTTGGTTGAAACTAATTTAAATTAGTATAAGTTGCAATCATAGAAAACCCTTAAGTGCTGGTCACACACTACTTAAAATACAAAGAGCTGCTGTTGCTTAAGTCCCAGCCTGCTGAAATTTATTGGCACATGAATTGATTTCAAATAGCCTGAAACATTTACTTGTTTTCATCTTATTTAAGTTTTGTAGCGTATCTTATTTCATGTGGTAGCAAGAGCAAGTTTCTAAGTATTACTTTTAATTTAGATGACATTATGTTTTTAAACATTGTAAAAATGACCAGTAAATTTGTATGCCAACATGTTTATTGGTTGCAGATGTTCAGATCCATATAAGTGGGTGTAATTTTAATTGCTCTCAAATTAGCATCCCGATGCGGAGCCTCTATGTTTGAGCTGTGGAGACACGGCATTAAATTAAAAATATATACCCATACTTAAATGAAAGGATACTGTGTCTTTAAGAAAAGCATTTGTGTTCTGTTGATGGAAACGTTGAACCTGAACAGTGAAACATGAGAATTTTTACAACTACTTACTATTTGAAACATGACAAAGTGTAGTGCCTTAGCTGATTGAATAAGAATAGCATCACGTCATTATATTTAATTACTCTTATATATCAGAATGTACTTGTTAAATCTCATAATGCAATACTGATGTAAGGTATTTCCATTTCTAAATGTGTACCAGAATTTTTTTTTATTTCAGAAAAGCTCTGAATGTTGAATGTATGTAATTCTCCAGGAATGTAACAAGTTGATAAAAACCACAGCCAAGTCCATCCTCCTTACAGAGAAAAAAAAAAAGCTGGAATTTCTCTTTTGGATATTTGTTTTGCAGCGTTCTACGTCTTAAGGCAGAGAATAGCCAGCCTAAGGTGCCAGCCCAAAGGTTAGCTGAACATATTTCTTGAAATCATTTTGGCAGGGTTATGACTTGGACTTATAGCCTTGAAGTCGTAAGTTTACATAAAAATAATATGTGACAAGAAGATATAGGTTTTTTTTTTCATTTTTTTAAACATTTGATTTGGGGAAGATGAGGGGGGAAAGAAGTTAACAGGGCTATTTTATCCCAGACACCTATACAATGATACACTTATTTTCTAAAATACACCACTTTCCCCTTTTCACTCCTTTTCTTTATTTTACCCTTAAGCCCTGTGCAATATTTTTTCCTTTCTGTGAATTGTTTGTGCTCCCAGCAATGTATTTAAAAGCTGTCAGACCTAGGAGGCCTAATTTGCTTTCACGGTCTTGAATCATGTGCAGTGGCAGGTTAGTTTGGGATGGCTGAGGCACTTACTGCCCCCCACTGCCTGCTTTGCACTTCCACTACAAGTTGTCCTTCCCAGAAGAGGGAAACTTTACAGCCCCTGGTCTCCAGCAGTGTAGAACCTGGCATGTTAGAGCAAAATGAAATCAACACAGTTTACTTTGGTGCCCAGGGCTGTAGGCTGCTGCTGCTTAGGAATTGATATGTCTTGTTGCATATCCCTGTGGCAGAGGCATTGTCTCAGACAGGGAGGAGCAAAGCACTCGGCCATTCATCTGTCTGCGAAAGTCAGCTTTGTTACTGTGATACAGAAGTTACTCTGCTGAAGCCAGTGTATGTTTTATACTCAAATAAACAAAATATCGGTAGGGCCCAGTTTGTCTTCTGTCACCACACAGAGATACTCATGCTATCCTGTTTCTACCCGTTGGAATTCAGTAGACACATAGAAAGATTCAGGTAACAAAGAGACATTTGAGATGATAAAGCACCACTCTTCAAGCAATTATAGTGAACCACTTGAAATGCAAACAGGAAGATTGGCAAAGCATGAAATATTTATTGCTTTTCTAATTTCGCATGTGTTAGATCTGGTTTTTGCCCATTTTTAAAAAAGAGTGTTTAAGTGTATAAGCATTAGATTAACTTCTACTGGCTTCATTAAATCTTATTGGTTTCAGTGTTACCCATGCTTAAATTATGCATGCTGTTTAGTGCTTTTCTGAATAGTAAGGCATTCATAAACCAGGGTCTGGATTTGTCTGTGTGGTTGAGAAACATGTTTGGCAGCAGTCATAGCCAAGCCAAGAATTCACTGCAGGGAATAGCCCACACTGGTTGCAGTTTGTCATGTTAATGTGCTGTTACCAGAGTCAGATGTGCAAACTAAGTAACTGATTTATCCAGGCGAGTGTTGGAGTTGTGCATAAAAAATTAGAAGCCTCTTACTTAATGGAATGTATGTTTCAGATGGAAGTGTAAGGATGCATTTTGACAATATGAATGACACAAATAAGGGCAAGTAATTTGTGAAACAATATTCAGCATTAGATATAACCATTTTGTCTGCTATTATTATTAGTTTCTAATTACAGAAGTTGGTCAAGGACATTTATTATCTTCCAAAAAAAAAAGAAATAGCGTAAGGAGTGTTGTGCAGATGACATTATCTGGAAATTAATAACCAGTTGCCCTAGTCACGCTTATTAATCTCTGCAGAGATATATGCTGTGACTACTAATACACTTACTTGGGAAGCAAAGTCACTTTTTCAGAAATAATTCTCTAATGTGAGTTATGGGTATGATGTGTTTTTACCACCTTCTAGTAACTTGCAGGTGGGATAAGCTTTATGTGTTCTCCTGCAGTTGCGAGTAGTTGAAGTACGTAGTTGAACAAAAAAGAAATATGCAACTCTGAAAGACCTACAGTGATTTGTTTTACAAATTAGCTCATACCTTTGGGATCCTAGATCAAAATTACTGTGAATAAGGCAGTTTCATTTCCCTGAGCATGTTTATGTGATTGCATAATTTACAAAGAATTGCAGCAAGTAAACATAAAGAGAGAGATGTGAGCTGCAGCTGACTCTGAGGGACAGAAGTACTATGGAACTTGGAGCTGTGGTCTGTGAGCACCACAGGAGAAAGGCAGCCAGGTTCAGGTGAAGGAGGCAGCATAGAGGAAAGCTTCTTTCACTGACATGCAAGTCTTGTTAGAAAGTTGGCACTGGGGGAACGTAAAAAACAATCTGAAGATGGGAAATCTGTTCTGCAACCAGCAGTGTAAGAGGATCCAATAAAGGTTTGTGAAGCTGAATACATTGTGTATTCATTACTGGGCTGCTGCACAAATTACTTGCTGTGCCTGAGCAAATTGAATTTTAAGGAGCTGGGATCTGGAGTCAGAATAAATAGGGGGCTATAGAGTACTTGGGAAGAGAGGGCAGAAGCAAGGCTCTTCAGGCAGATGGTTAGTATAGTTTGTTTCAGATGCAGGTATTCTCGTGCATGATTTTGGACTTCAGAGAGATGAAAAAAAAGTTCAGAAATTAGGAGACAAAGCAGAGAAAAAGAATGTAAGTATTATACTCAGTACTGTTTTAATGAAAAGCATAGCTAGGAGTGTTGGAAAACCAAAGAAAATTTGAATTGCTAGAGATCCATTAAGAAAGCTCAGCGATTTCCATTGTTGGCCACAAATGAAGAGGAATTAGTCAGGTAGGAACCAGGCAGTGCAATCATCTGGTTAGGACTCCACCAAATAGTGTTTGGTAGTCGATAAATAAATCATTAATGTTAAAATTCTAGAAGAGAAGGAATGGAGGGGACAACATGTGGTAGTCACCCATGCCCTCAAAAGTGGGCAGCTTAGTGCAGAGGAAGTGAGGGGTACTTCCAAAGCAGTTCTGAGGGACCTGTGTGCAGTGAGAACACAGATGAAATGAAATACCCCCCAGCATTATAGACCCATAATGAATTTCTTGAATGTGTTTTTCATTTGTTGTATTTATGCAACAATTAAAAAATAATAATTCAGAATGATGGAGTCATTCTCGGATACCACCAACAGCAAGCAATGACTGGGAAGATTGGTGGCTTCTGGCTTTTGCACAAGCATAACACATGCTAACAGCATGTGCATTTCACCAGAAATTCTTTCTTCCATTCTCCCACACTTGAAAAAAAGAAAAAACAAACAACCAATCATAAACCCAAACCACTTGTTCGCATTTCAATTCCTTATGTTATTTTTACAGGAAGTTTAATTTTTCCTGCAGTTTAAGTGAGACTTAAAATGTGGTATTTGTCACCTTATTTTGAAGGAAAAAGGTAGTTCTTGCCAACTTTGAAAATAGGTAGTGGATTAGATTTATGGCCAAATAAAAGGCTCTAGGATACCTCCTTGACTCCATTGAAGTTAATGGGAACTGAGAGCAAATCTTTACATCTGACCCAAAAAAAAGCTTTTGAAATGATCCAACTGAAATGAATTATCATGAGACCAGAGTTTTTTTGCTGATTATCTCTTGAATGAGTTGGTCAATAAAGTGAAAAGGAAAGTTCAGTTATATTTTATTCTATGGCACAGAAAAAAGCAAGAGTTGACTGAAGATGAAAATTGCTGTGCTTAGGATTTTTTTTCTGTCTATCTCAGTCCACATTCTTATCCAATGGGAGGGTAGTTTAACAGCTTTTGGAGAGGAATCCTTGGAGAAGTGGCAGGTCTGTTTTGATACTGATTCAACATTAAATTAGCAGTCTCATTTTGAGTGGCACTTGTCTATGCAAGTGTGATTTTAACTTTTGTTTACAACAGTTACTATTATAAAGAGTAGAAAGTTTTTACTGATTTTTTTGTCAGCCTTTTCCAGACTTCCAGATTTCGCTGCCCTATGTGCATAAGAGAGTGACTTTCTCAGTCTGGTGTAACTCTTCTGTCTGCTTTTCCTTCTTCCCTAGTAGGAAAGCAAGTGTTACATAATGGGCTGACATCCATGGGACATGGGTTATTTCAGTGATTGTAAACGTGGGTCACTTAGAAAGAAGTGATGGTTTATTGGTTGTAGAGGAATTTTTTAATTCAGAATGCAAAAAATAGTTACCGGCAGACTTTTTTTTCCTCCATTACTTGTGAGTCTACTTGTTTTCATAAAAGTGGAGAAACTCCATGTGTCTATGTGTGAACAGAGTGACTGAAGTATTCTGTTCTGCTGTATCTGGAATTTTGCAAGAAAACAAGTAGAGTGGAGAATTAAAAGAAAACACCCAGTCACATCAGCACATGTAGTGTATGCTTAGACTCATACCAAACAGCTGAAATAGTTGTCTGCTATTAAAAGAAATGCTGAAAGTCTGGGTTAAGCTTATTTTTGTACCTGGGTCTGGTTATTGCCAGTGTTCAAATAGAGCTGGTTGGGAGTCAGTGAGTGGATCTGCTGCTGTGCAGGGGCAGCTTCTCCTCTGGATAAGGGTTTTCAGGCTGCAGATGGCAGAGCTGGAGCTGACCCACTGCTCTGGGTCTGCTCACTCTGGTAGGGGTCAGTGGGGACCCCAGCCAGGCATGTAGACTTGGCTGAACCATCTGATTCTTTAGTCCTGAGCACCCTGCAAATCCCCAAGAAAGCTACTAGGAAGATATACAAGTTTTTTCTGAGGGTGGCTTGATTCCTCATAGGAAATGCCATCAGATTTATCTGTAATGTTGGCTGAGCCACAGATGTTGCTAAGCCTACTGCAAAGCGTTTTCCTCCTGTACATAGAAATTCTTCAATTGTAACATTGTATTGCATTTCAGCTGTGTCTAAATAAGATTTATAATGCTGAAGTAGCCTAAGTTCATAGAATGTACTCTAATAAACAGGTTTTCTTCTAGAACAGTGTTTGGCAGCAAACAAAAGTTTCCAAATACCCATTCAATGTGCAAAACCTCCAACATTTTATGATGACTTTGACTTTATGGATAGTGGTTTGCTAGTCATTAGGAAGCTTTCCTTGGAGTAATAGAGATTTTTGTCTTCAAGTACGAGATTTTTTTTCCTCTATCTGAGCTGTCGCTAATGTACAATCTGTGCAATTGAGGGAGGGATCAAGGCTTTAAAAAACTCAGCTAAACTGAAGTTGCCACAGGTTCGGCTACTGAACTGTTACACTTTACACCAAAGTGATCCCATGATACTTTGTGTTTCTTAAAAAGAACTGTTTTAAATAAGTATATCCCACTTCACAATACAGATCTTCTCTAAAGGGCAGTTAAAAAGTCATAGAAGTTTTCAAAAACATATTTATAGTAATTTCTTTTTCTCTACTGTAGTTTAGATCACAACTTTTGTTTTTCCCTTGTGACTTTGAAGTCATGAAGTTGGTCTTCATAATTCTCTTTTTGCCACCATCACCTCTAATTAGACCTGAGTCTGTGATGTCAGGAAGACAAGAATCTTAGCATCTAAATGAACTCTTAAGCAAAGGAGATCCTTTTTTCCTGTTTATGACCATAATGATCAAAAAAGCAGTAAGTGTTTCCAAGTACAATGTTCTAGAAGTGTCTCATGATGGATCCGTTGCTCTTCAGTCAGACCTGCCCATTACCCAAGGGCACACTTTCTGAAACATAACCCTTTAGTAGTCTGAGAAGCTCCTTTCCCTTACACTTCTGTTGAGAGGTGATTCTGAATCTGAATCCCATTTCTTTGTTTCCAGACAGTGTTTGTTGGAGAAAAAAAATCTTGCATTTCTATTGCCTTTTAAGATATTCCTTAATAGTTGTTTGAAAAGAGACTTCACCATCGTACTAGGAAGATCTGTCAGGAGCAGAGCTGTAGGTTTAAAACAGGATTTTAGGCTCTCAGGATATATCACTGTTTATACATATATACTATGCTTAAATGAGAAACATACCTGCTAATAAAGGGCAAATGCAGTCCTAAAACTGGAGCAAGCTCCTTCTATGCTAACAGTTGCTTCTCTGGATATATTTGCGGGAATTGCGGATTCTGGATGCTTTGAATCTTACGGAAAAGATTTTCAGAACATCAAAAATATATTTGGATAATTCTTCCACAACCAAAACTAATATCTTGTTTCTTTTTAAATTTTGTTTAATTCAACCCTGTTGTACAGCTTGGCTAGCATGCAAATTACATTTTTGAGTGTGTTCTGGCAGATTTCTGTTAAATTACATCCTTAATATATCCAGTTTTATGATACAGCCCGTTGTTGTCATATTAATATTGCAGCTGGATCTAGTTAGTTACTTGCAAATGCCAAATGATACTGTTGTTACTTTATAAAATGAACTTTAAGCTGGGATAAATAGATAAATCCTAGTTACAGAGTATTTAAGTTATGCTACCATCTGATTTCTGCCCATTTTGTGTCTATCTTGCTTTAGCAGAGAGCTCACCACGGTTGTGCATCTGCATTTTGTCATCTAATGGTAAACAATATCTTACAGCATAGTAAATACTGCATTTTTCCAGTGAGTTGGAACAGTGGGTTTAGTTACAGAAAAATTCTGATGCAAAAGACTTAGAAATGCTGTTTAAAATTTTCATCTGTCAAATGTTTTTCAGTTATGCAGGAAAATATTCCTGTTGGCTAATCCTACATCAGAAAAAATATATTTGTGCATGAATTCTTATATCTCTTCAAGAGCAATGCTTTTGTTATTTGCTACGGAAGTTTTGAAAGTTTGTTTTATGAATTTTGTTTGTGCTATATTGAGAGAGGTACCAAAAAATGGCTAACTATTATTTATTGGAATTCTGCATTTATTTTCTGTATATAACTTCTGAGTTTTGGTTTATACGTTCTGAGACTGTATCTGTGGAGCAGGGTGGATAATAAATGCTTGAAATCTTCTGAGAAGTGACTTGGATGTGTGCAGGGGCAAAGCAGCATATTACAGTCAGTGTTGCTTTTGCCCCGTCATTTCTTCCTCCAAAATGAAAGAAAAAGTAATTCCCGTGCCAGAATCCAAATGCCCAAAAGGGAGAGATTCCAGCAAAATGTTGTTCAGTAAGGGAGGGGGTAGAGTGTTGCTGTGTAATCATGGAGGAAGGTGGTGTATCTGTGGGACCGTGTGGTCTGTGCCACTGCCTACCTGTGACTGCACCATGGCTTTCTGTGTTGCCCAGGACATTGATGTACACACTTCCTACACAGCTGGGGAGTATTCCAGGTTTGCCAAATGTAATGGCATCAATCATAGTACATACATGCACAGAGCAAGTGAAGGCACAGTGGCTGCTTGCTGGTTAGGTGTTACAAGGGTTTAATACCCCACAAACAGCACCGTGTATTGCTGTACAAAAATAGACTGCTAGCAAGTATCTCCCTCTTCCCACAAGTATTGGAGTGGTGGTGATTTTTGAAAGTGCACCTGATGTTTAACAGTTAAGGATATAATGTTGCTGAAGGGAGGAACATAGACAGTACTCCTGTTTGTTAGGTAGTTGCTGTTTATTTTAAAGTAAAGCACTGTCAGCTGTGACTGGAGTGGAAAGATAATGTGTATTCCTCTATTTGCAGCTATATGCCAGCCAGGGTGCAAACACGGTGAATGCATTGGGCCAAACAAGTGTAAGTGCCACCCAGGATACACTGGAAAAACCTGCAACCAAGGTAAGAAAGAATTTATTTTTGAATTCATGGAAGTGTTATTGATCTCTCTACTCTACCCCACCAATGCTGTGTGTGTCACCTGTGTTTATAGAATAATGAGCTCATATACCAGGTCTGTTACTGCTGCAGCAATTCTGGTCTTGAGACTGACATTTGTAGGGAGATTGACATCTGCAGTGGGATGACATGGAGGAAAAATTGCTTTCATTCAGAAGAAATCAATGAGATTAATATATAGTATGAATTTACCTGCTCTCCCTAATCTGAAACAAATTATTTACACGTTATGGTCAGGATTGTTGTTTTTTCTAAAGTCACAATTTTAAGGTTTGAATAGTGAAATAATATTTGTTTAATTAAAAACCCCATAATTTATACATTCTTATTTTAGTGTTTTTAATCCTGAACTAACTAGGTTGCAATAAACTACTGTGTACTAAAGGGTTGGTGTAAAGAGGAAGTTCTCTTGCTGGATCATCAAAGTTTCATTGTTTAGGGTTTTTTTTCTCAAAATTTATATCCAAAGCATGTAATGGTATAAAGATCATGGAGTATAAACAATTAGAGAATTGCAATATGTGATTTATTAGACTTTGATGGCTGAGACATGTTCACATGTAAAGATATCTCAATTATATCTCTTTTGCAGTTGTCTCAGCCTACAGGAAAATTCATGCATTTTCTGAGTGCTAAGGAAGTATGGTAGAAAAGTGTGATATTTAGAACTATTTTCTTGTTCAAGAATGTACCCTGATCTTGCTAAATTTCTTATGACATGTTGATTTTTAGACTGAGTTATTTTCTTTAAAAATAGACATGTATTTATTTTCTGATTTACTCATTCTTCCCAGACTGATGTGGAAATGTGTGTTGTGTTTTTCAGTTTTCTCAAAAGTTTCTGTCATCTCTTATATTATCCTGTCTTTTTTTTTTTTCCCCTTACTCTGGGCTGACATTTTAAAGGATGGGTTGTTATGATTTTATTCTACACATGTTTTAATCAGCCTAAAACTTTTTAAGAAAACAGTGCAGTGAACTAACAGTTGTTATATGTATGTGTAACAGTTTTTATATGTACTAATAAATTTAACAATATAGAAAGAATGCCTTGCAAATTGCTGGAAGCTTCAGTCTTGAACTGAACTATTTACTTGGCACTAAATGCTAAGGAAGGAAAAAATGTGATAAGTTGTTGAAGGAAGCCCTTTGGTGAGTATTGATGAAATATTCTTGCATGGTGTCGGTGACAAAGCTGCCCTGGCAGATGTACATGAGGTTTCTGAGATGCCTGCTGGCTGTGGTGTCCCAAATGTGCACCAGTTCAGGTGGCTGCTGCTGCTCTACTACATGGTGAGACCCTTGAGCTGTTCCTAGGGTCAGGGTTTGTGTTCTTGCCAGCGCTGTTTCAGTGTTTGGGTGAGACTTGGAAATGCACAGTGGATGCAGAGTCTGCTTTTGCTGGGAGGAGATTCAAATGGCACAGGATAAATGTGACCTATGTTACTATACCTTAATATAGCACCTGTCTTGTTCAGTCTGTGGCCCATTGTCTCAGTTCTGTTCTAGAATAGTAACAAAGGTAATAATGTTGGCAGAAGAAATGTTGGAGTTCCCCTGCAGAGATGGAAGTCTTTCTAGGATGTGTGAGCAGTTCTGGGCTGTAAAGTATGCTCAGGTTCTTGGTGAAAGAAGGTTTTTTCTAGGACCATGATGCAAAGTTCACTACTTGAAGTTCTCGTCAGCACTTGATATATATGTATATTTACTAATTTATAAATGAGGTAATGCATATTGCCTGATTTTTATCGTGCCTTCTCCCTATCCCGTGAAGATGTGCAGCTGTACACAAGTCCACTTGGTCAGAGCAGTTAAGCTCTTGTATTCCACCCCCTGGATCATCATGCAAGAAATGTAGCGTCAAGGGGTGAGGTGGTCCTGTGTTTCAGGTACTCCTCCTACCTGCACGGCTTCAAACACGAGTGCAATTTCTTGTAAAGGGGGTGGAGGCTGATAGACCCATCGATGGCTGGGATGTGAAAGCTGAACCTGCAGTGCCATTAGCATGCAGAGCAAATAATTAGTTGTATTTCCTTGGTGCTTCTGTGTGTCTGCATTCTGAAAAGTTTTGACTCTCCACCATACTCGTGGTTGTCACTTGCATTTGTTTCTTTCCTCTGTTCTTCTTTCAGAGCCTGCTTTTTTTATTTTCTGAGTTCCTTCGTAAAGTGATAGTGATGGAAATAGTTTACCAGGTTAGATAAAGACAAAACTGTGATTTACATAAAGTTGGAAGTTGTAGAAAATAAGGGCTGGCAACTTCTGAATCTGGCAACTCACTACTAGTTGATTATTCAGACTAAATGTTGTGAACAAAACTCTTCAGGTGATACAAATCTCTTATGAGTTTGACAGGTTAGTGTGATTGCAGTTGCTGGGATTGAATGCTGATCTACTGTTTATAGTATGTTGATAACAGTTTAATTTTTGCACGTGGTTTCTGGTCCTTGACTTTCTATTTTCAGAGTTGGGTAAATGTGGTATTGAATATTTGACTTCAGTGTTGCCTGATCCAAGTTAGGTAATAGGCAAAAAAAGGCAGAAGAAATCTGAGTGCTGAAGTCTGCAGAAGCTAATTAAAAGAAAATAGAGTGTATTGAATCTGCCTAGAAATAAGTGGCCCATTGTTGGGTGTGCACTGTGTCAGCTCAAGATCATGTGTGATGCAACACAGCAGTCAAAGGAGTCACATCCAGGCTTGCCAGCATAACGCTCTTGTCCTTTCCTTGCACTCGCACTTTCACTTCATTTCTTTAAATATAAAATACTTGTACTCAGCAGCTTGTGTTTGTTATAAACCTGCTTTCCATAGTGGCCAAAATGGTCAGACTGCTTTTATGTACTCTACTGTCTTGTGTTACTCTGAAATGAAGAATGCTGGTTTTGCACTGGCTGTGCAATTGTAGGCAACATGGGATATTAAATGGCTGAATGGTGAAATTCTCAGACACAGGATATGGCAGGACATCCCCACAAAGAAATTAAAGGGATTTGTTAAACTTTTTAGTAGTGTAGCACTTTATACTATCCTCACAGTATGTCACTAATAGCTGTCTTATTTGTCAGTACCAGAGCTTTCATTTCTGTACTAAGAGTACTTTGTATCAAGTGGTGGTGTAGAATTCAGAGTCCTATAAAGGGATCCAATATTTTAAGGCTTGTAATGTAACCTATACTCTGTGCAAGGCAATAAACTGAGAACAGCAGTAAATTCTTATTTTCAGCTTTGAGTCTGTTGTCATAACTCTGGAAGTGAGTGCATGACAGTTCTTAAGTCTTCAGGAGTATCTAAACTTAGGAGCTGAAGTGCAGTGGACTTCAAGCACTAGAAGTTACACAAGGCACTGTCAAAATCCTGCCCTATCAAATTAATTTCAGTGTTACTTTCCCTTATTCTGTCCCCTCTTCTAGAAAAGTGTTTTATACTGAGCTCTGTTATGCCTTTATTTTGTGAAGTGATGCTTTTTGTAGAAAAGAGGAAGAATACAGGTATTTTAGACTAAGAGAACTTTTTTTCCCCTCTTACTTCAAAATGATGGTTGTCAGTGAACCTCAGTGTATTCAATACCGTGGGTTCCTTGGGGATACATTTGTGAATTGAAGTCAAATGCTAACAGAGTTTTTGAATGCAACAATGACTTTTTTAACAGACGCATTGCACGTGTAATAAATATGTTAATGCAGCTATAATGTCTGTCAGGAACTGCCTACTTGTGGTATGTTTTACAGAAAAAAGAAAAAGCAACTTTTTTTTGTGCCGCCAAAAGAAGTTTGCCTTTCAAAATGTGAGCTTTCATCTGCTTATTGTTGAAGATTTTTGTGTAAAGCTTTCCTTACACAAAGATTTCCACAATGAAAACCTGTCCTTGCCCTCTAGCATAATCATCTGCTGCATTTCCATTTGACCTAAGCGTATACCTATAGTCACAACTCCTAGTAGAAGATCCTGCTTTCACAGGAGAAAATGTACATTCTTCTATAGCTGTTTCTCTCAAACCCAGCAGGTACATTCTTGTAAGTGCGTAATCGGTGCCTGTTGTGAGAAGTACGTACTCCTTGAAACTGCTGAAACTTTTTCCAGTTGCCAAAGAGTGAGAGCTGAAAAGGGGTGCTGACTCTGCAGCACATGATCCATAGGAAGGCTGCAGAGGTGGTCATCACACCTTCTTTATCATGCACAGGTCCAGCCCTTATTTTGGCAATCTTTCCTCACTGAAGTCCTGCTTAGGCTCACCCGCTCTTCCTCGCCACTTGAGGAGAAAATATTCCCCTTCAGGTTTCCTGGAAACATCTTGTTCAGCCTTACACAGGAAGAAATGGAAAATTATATCCCTTATCACTACCCTCTTGCAGAAGAGGAGAGCAGGAAATATTCTTGCCCTTAAACATGCTGTTCTTCCTGAGACCTTGAAAAATGAAGTAAGGGGAAGGGTTCTGGGGAGGGCCATGTCTGCATGGTGGCCGCTATTCCTTGGCCCCATGAAGATGGAAACAAAGTAGGTCAGAAGAGAACAGATTTTATGATAACATAAACACTGTTAGGAGCTCTCAGGAACAGCAGTGACGTAACAGGCAACATCCTTGCAGCTGAGTTTGGATTACATCAGTGTTTTGTAGTCTGATACATGTATTTTCACTTGATGGATCTGCATTATATCAGTCAAAATGAAAAGGAATATATTTCTCAGTTTTAGAATGCCAATTTAAAAGTAGATTGCCTGAAAAGAGTAAGATGAAGAATGTTACTTTCAAAAACTAAGTGATTACAGATTTCAGGACGGATTTAAAATCCCAACATTAGGAACTTGTAAAATTCCAGGTGTAGTTGTCTAGAATCTTAATGTTTTCTCTAACTTCACTTCCATAGTGAATGTAACTTTTCTCACTCCATTTACTGCATAGACGAAGTTAAGTTTTCTGCTTTAGTTCCAAAAAGCAATCAACGAATTACTGACTTCATTTTAACCACAATTGTATTTATCTTTCTGGTTCAGCATCTTAGCCCTGAGCCTTCGCCTCTAGTCCACAGTAGGCATCTGCCACCTCCTCAGCTGGCATTTTATAAGTGGCTACTGTGTGTATCTACCATATGATAGGAGCCTCAAGGCTTGCTTTTCTACTACATGGACTGAGGGACACTTGATAAGAAAGTGCTTAATACTGGGAGATGGTCTTTGAAAACTTCTGGAAATAATGGTGATTCTCTGTCTGTGACAGACCTCCAAAAAGCATGGTGCAGTATTAGAGATGAGGGTTGATAAGTCAGTTTTTGAAGTTCTTGCTGGCTGGATTTGTGAATAGATTCATTATTTTCATTTTTGTTGTCATCTTTGTTTGTGACTATACAAATAACTAACAATAAAAATAAGTAACAAATTATTATGTTTTACTCAGATAAAATCAACACGTATTCTTGGAAGAGAATTCTGAAGGAAATCACTCCATCTTTACTTCTTGTTTGAAGTTCTGTCTACTAATATGGAAATGTAGGCTAAATATTTTCAGTTCAAGTCATGAATTCTGTATTAAATTGTAAATCTGAAATACTAGCTCTCGTGGATTGTCCTTGACAAATACAGTTGATGCCAGATACTTTTTTTTACTATTTTCTAAGTGATAAGGAATAAATTTTCTCTGTGAGATTGTTTAAAGTAGGTTAGCATCAGCTTTCCTACCTTCTTCTGCCACTAATTTTGAAGCATGATAGTGAATCACTGAACTGCTGTTGGAATTGCTGATAGTGATTGCAGAATGATGTTTGCTTTCTCTCTCCTACTCCTCCTCCTTCCGAGTGCTGGCTGGTCCTGGACATGGCATCAACATGAACAGTGGCAAGATGCGGGCAGCCTGAGCTTGTGTGCTGCCTAATGAAACAGTTGGCATTTCATCTAATACTAATACTGTCATTTTTTAAAAGATGCATTTGAAATCAAGCAAAATTAGCTGCTTGGCCAGAGGGATGAACAACGCTTCGTGCAGGATGTTCTGGACACTTGCTATCAGCTGAACTGCGTATAAAAAGCTAACTGCCGTATTTTTCCTTCCTTCTCCAGCAGCTTGAACTGGTAGTTTCGCCACGCATGCCTCGTGTGTTTTCTTTTCCCACCCTCTTCCCTTGTGCCCTTCATTTCAGATCTGAATGAGTGTGGACTAAAGCCGCGGCCGTGCAAACACCGGTGTATGAATACCTACGGCAGCTACAAGTGCTACTGTCTGAACGGCTACATGCTTATGCCAGATGGAACCTGCTCAAGTACGGCCAGCCTTGCTGCTTGCTCTTTTCCAGCTTCTCAAAATCCCTGCTCGAGTTTTCCCGGGAAACTTCTATGAAATGAGGATGAGTCCCGAAGTAAAAGATTAATCTTGCTGGAAATTAGGCAGCTGCACAAGACGAGCTCCTTTTTTTCTAGTTAAATTAGGCTGAAAAAAACCCAATTGTTTTGATTTTATTAGTTTTATTAAAAGTATCCCCCAAAGCATTCTTCAGGGCTGTAAATCGCTGTTAATTGGCCTTCGAGGACAAGTGCTTGCAGTTTTCATTGCAGCAAGACACCTGCAGTTCTGCTGCCTTATGGCCCTATGAAAGTAAAATCTTTAAGGCTGCAGATGTTGGTTGTTTGACTGGTATAAAAAATATACTGCCATCTCTGTGGAGATCAGGTTCCTACTTGCTGCCATAAAAGCAGTTATTTTGAATGTCTGGGAAGAGGGAAGGGGAGAGAAATTACTTTAATTAGAGATGCCCCATTTTTAAAATGGCAGTACTGTCCAGGAGAGTCTGTAGTACATACTAGACTTTATATTCTGGGGACTGCATTCTATAACACAACTTACTACAATTGTGGTGGTTTTCTCTCTTTTTTTTCTCTTAGTGATGTAGTTTGTGGAAAGAAAAATTTTGCTAGCAGATGTATTTCCTCTTTGAAGGATACCTGTCAAACTCGACGAGCATTTTCCCACTTTTATCATAAATACGTGATGTCTTAATTCTCCGAAGTTTTCAGTCATTTTCTAGTACTGATCAGAGTCTTTATCTGAATATGTTCAATTATTTTTCTTCAGGTGCCCTTTCTTGCCTGATGGCAAACTGTCAGTATGGCTGTGATGTACTGAAAGGGGAAGTGCGCTGCCGCTGTCCTTCTCCTGGGCTGCAGCTTGGGCCTGATGGCAGGACTTGCGTAGGTAGGTGATCAAATGTAGATTTAATTTTATTTTCTTTTTCTGCAAAATGCTTTTATCCTTGCACAGAATGCAGTTCGAGAGAGTTTATCAGATGTACTTAGAATGCATAGAACACGCAGCTTGAAGTTGTTAATAATGAGAATTGCAATAAGGCTGTTGCTCAGGTGCCCTCGTGTCAGAGATTGCCAGTGTTTTCTTTCAGTCCTGCAAGTTTCACAGGCTGCCTAAAGCCCATACAGACACCTTGGTATCCAAGCCCTCGGCCCTTGCCACTCCTGCTCCTGGGTGATTTCAAGCTTTTGCTGACTCCAAAATACCTGCCTGCATAAAAAAAGGAATAGAGAGATCACCTTTCCCTCACACACAAAGGTGGTGCCTAGCTCAGTGGGTAGAGGGATAATTTGTAAAAATCATTGATACTATAGTGAGGCAAGGTGAAGGTCTGTGCATGCTCCCAGTATGAGTGGGATTGAATCTGCTGTCTCTTCCGTACTGTGAAAACTCCAGGTTAAAATAAACACAGGAAGTCAGAGTATATAAAAGTGAAATGTTTTATTCCCACGTTTGTGAACATGGAAAAGGTGCTTATGGTTAATCCTAATATGCTATGGTCTGAAGAACAGTGTGACGTGTGATTTCATCAGTCATTAACTACACATCCTGAGCAGATATGATGCTCCAGTGATTTTATTATTTATATTCTGTGGAGTGCTACAATTCCATACCCAGTAACAACACTTGCACTGAAAGAACGTAAGAAAATGGAGATATCCTGATGGCTGTCCACAGGGTGGGTGGTTCTCCAAGAGCCTGACCCATGCTGACCAAGAATTTGTTGGCAGAGAAAGGGACAGACTCTAGATCTTCTGATGAGAAGAGCAGGCTCCACACCAACTTGGAGGCTTTCTGAAGTGCATGATTGGCACATCTGTGTATGGAAAAAAATGGAAAGAACAGGAGAAAAAAACCTATTGTTGCTACATGTTGAAGGGATTAAATCGTGATTAATCCCATTGTGGATATTATGGCAGAGAGATCTTTGGTATGTACTCGTGCCATGCCATAGTGAGCTGAGTGATTTTAAGTACAAATTCAAGAAAGTTCCACCAAGTAGAGAAATTCACTAGAAAAAAATGCTTGCAACATTCTCCTAGTGTGCATTTTTCTCTTCAGGCAAACTTCATACTTTGAAATAAACAAAGTGTACTTTAATGCCAAAGACTAACATTCAGACCAGTCCTATGAAGCTCTTTGAGGTTTTCGAAAAAACACTTTTTTTTTTCCCAGAAAGACAAAGAACTGCGTACCCACATTTTAGTTGGGTGTGCATCATTCAGAATGACTTCATAACCTATTTCTAGAATTTCCACAAGAATTTCAGATCAGCCTTGTACAATACAGAGAAAATAGTTACAGCAAGAGACGTCTGTTCTTCCCACATGATAACATAATGTTCTCCCTTTTTTTGGTAAGAAGTGATTGTGACATGTACCCTGTCTGTGTTATTTCTTTATCAAGTTTGAGGTAAATATGTGACACCTCAAAGAACTGAAGCTACTTGGGACTAGGGCTGGTTTTTTCCTCATGTTTGTACAAGCCTGTCACTGTTGGGGAGATTTTTGGCCCCAGCAAGGGTCTGGATAATGCTGCAGTACAAATAGAAGTGTAGTGATGGTAGGAAAATTGAAGTGTGCATTGGCTACAGCTCATGAAATCCTTGTTTGAGGAGAATTTGAAAGACAGCTGGGAATGCAAAGCTTGTTTTTAGCACAGGTGGAAATTCCTCTAGGCATGATTCTATTCTTAGTTTAACACTTGCTGATCTTTCTCTTGTTTAAAATATTACTTCCAGACAATCGGTAAAGAGCCACCAATTTGGCTATAAAAGTAATTCATATACACTAAATGACAACAAAGTGAAAGAATAATTCAGCAAAGTATCCAGCAAAAATGTGGATTAAACAGCTAATTAATTGATTAATGACTCTTGAATCAATAAATCAATCAGCATTGCCAGGGTTTTGGATTGGGGTTTTCATTTGATGAAATGAGCCATACACAAATTTCAGCTTCAAATGATCTGAAATTATTTGAGGGCTGAAAATAATGATTTTTCACTATAAAATTAATTCTTTTTTTGTGTATGTTTAGAAACTTGAAAATATGGCCTTGTAAACTTAAAAATCATTTAAAAGCTTTTAAATTAGTCTCATAGTTACTTTGTGTTTGAGTCGGTAATATGGTCATACTTGCAGCAAGGGTGAGAAGCAATTCTGCTTCTCTGGTGGACACTGACCATCACACTCATTAGATGCTGACCATCACAGGCCTTAGGTGCCTTTGGAGCAGCTCCCTGGGGCTGAGGTGGGAATCCAAATCACCCCTCCATGCCCTGCTTTTCATAGGAAGCAGGTACAAACCACAGCATGTTAGAGCAGGCAAAGGGAAACAGCCCCACACCTTTTGGTCCAGGTGTGAATTGACTTGAAAGAAGCCACACTCACTGTACTGTTTGAGAGCTGCTGTAAACTAATCACAAGCACTTGCATACCATCTTGTGGCTACTGATCAAAAAGTGGTTTCCCCCTCAGTAATGAGCATCCACGCACATTTCATTATATGCAAGTGGAAGGCTGTTATATTTTTCCATGTTTTTGCATCAGTTTTGAACACTGTATTGATTAGCAGTTCAATCCTGTATCTGTAGGACATACAACTGCCTACCACTACACTGCTGCCATAATTTAACATAATTTTTGCCTTTTGTGAATTTCAAAAAATGTGAATAAATATGAATATGTACAGAGGAAAAAGCAAGACATGCTACATTGGATTTTTAAAGATCATAATCCATGCCATGATGAGGTATATTCAGTGACTGATCTTTTTCTTACTGAACTACTTTTTAAAGTTGTGGTTTAAAGATTAAAAAACCCCAACCAAAACCAACAAAAACCACAACTAACTCATACTAATCAAGAGTCTGAAACTTGCAGCCTTGAAATAATATTTTAATAAAGGGTAGAAAACTGTGACTTGTAGATTAAATTATAGTAAGAAACATGGTAGGGTTTGTAAAACTTAGTAACATATTCAAAGCCTAAAATGTTAACAATAAATTCAAATCAAGAGACAGATTTATAGGAAGATTCAGGCATGTGGAGAGGTGCCCAGTATTGGCCTCATTTTCTTTCTCATTGAGGCCTTAACTGCACCATTCCAACAGTGTTCTTGATGGAGAGAAAGCAGTCAGACGGGCCAGGAGGGTGGGAGCTCAGGGGATGAATCCCTGCTGTTCTCAGTAATTCTTCATGCAGAGTGGGACAGTGCCAGTAGGAGCTACTGGGACAACCCATCTGGCCAGTAATTCATGGCTTTAGGTCACTTATGTTGGCTGTGGGAACACAGCTTGGAGAAGCTGAAGCTCCATCTCCCCTGCCTCAGGTAGCTGCCCTAACTAACCAGCAGCTTTGTAGTAACATTTTTTCTGTGCAGTGGAAGAGACTCTGCCTTGTTCAGGCCTCTCTCACAAGAGCAGCAGGGCATCAATCACTCGGCTTTGTTTTGCGCTCTTGACATCGGCAGCTGAAGTGCTTCTTTTGGGAAAAGAACTGCATGGAGAGCAAAATCTTGCTTTCCCATAGATCAAGAGTGTGATAGAGCTGCAGAGCAAAGGCTTGAACTGTGCCCTGTGTAGATAACCAGCAAACACGAGGAGCTGCGTGCGTCAGAAGCAGCTGTGCATGGCAGGTCTCTACCTCAGTGGAGAATTAGTGTTTAAGCACTCAGCAGCCTCAGCTCAGTGTTCAAGGACTACAGAGTGAGTGGTAGCGCAAGCAGCTTTTGTGTGTCAGCCTGACCTTGTGCGAGAGTTTCCCAGGCAGGGAGAGCAGCAGTGGGTGAGCATCGGCTGCTCCCTGGGCATCTGCCTGTGACCCAGAGCTGAGCTGAGAGGGCACAGCCAGAAGAAGTGCTCAGGTGTTACTGCTGGCCGACCAAGGGCCCTTATGAAAAATATTTCTGCTATTCTTCAGCGTTCCATTATGTGAAACTGGTTTCATTTAGACAGCATACATTGTATTTTAGCTGTTATTAAGAATAATACAGTTCCTTTGTTTCCACAGATATTGATGAATGTGCTACTGGGAGAGTTCTCTGTCCACGATTTAGGCACTGCGTCAATACTTTCGGAAGCTACATTTGCAGGTGTCATAAAGGCTTTGATCTGGTGTACGTCGGAGGCAAATACCAATGCCATGGTAATAACGAGCTATTTTTTATGTGCACATGATAGAGCTGCATATTCTAAAATGGAATTAATGGCTCAAAGAGGAATGTTTGTTTATTATGGCTGAAATGTTGAAGCAGGTGGTTTTACACTGCATCAGTATTTTAAGAAAGGTGGATTATAGGAATAGACTGGGAAAGAGAAGGCATATATTTGGCCCACATCCTTGTAACTCATTCTTGTGTGGAAGCTAGTGGGGAGAGCCGAGCTGATGACCCCAGGAATTCCTTTCCAAAGCCTTTTTTCCTGCGGGGTTCGCTGTCACCGGCAGTTGTAGGCTTGGAGCAGTGTATGACCTTAGGCTATGTCTGACCTGTAACACTGGTGTGCTCCATAGCATGCCCCAAGATCCAAGATAAGAAAATGTGCACACTCTAGCTCCTCCCAACCCAGACTGCCCAACTTTCCTTCCCCTGAAGACAGGTGGGGAAGAGGCAGGAGTTGGGAAATAACCTGGTTTTGTCTGGACATGAGACTGGAATGCAGCTGGTATATGCCCTTCAACAAAGATATTCCCAGGTCTCTCTGCTTTAGTTTCACAGGGTCTCAGCTGCTTGTGATTCTTTCACACTGAAAAAAAGATCATGTGGAGATTAATGAGGCATTGCTTTATGTTTGCTTAAGTATTTTTTTTTTTCAGAGAAATTTGTATTCAGAGCGCTGGAATTTGGAGATTTTTGCTTGCATCACTGACAATAACGTGGATATGCCATATGAAAGGTTTCCATCAGTTTCTACTTGATGTAGAAACACCTATACAGATGTATAATATAGGAAGCATTTTACGAAGAAAAACCGATTTAATATCTGTGATTAAGAACATGCATATTCCTACACTCAGTTTGATTTTTTTCTTATTCTGTCACCTGTAAGAAGTGGCTGTTAAAATTGTGATCTTAATGATCTCAACTGCAATCTACCCATGGCATGTCTGAAGCTGATGCTAAAGTAGAAACTGAGCAATACCAAAGTTGCCCAATAGTCCCCATTTACCCTAATGTTTGGACCACCACATTGATTTGTGACTATTTTCCTTTTCCCACTGGCAAAAGTTTTGTTATTATTTTTTTTAAATAATCAAAATCGTAATAATGTTTGGGGTTTTTTGCAGGGATAAGCAGAAGGTCAGGTTTCTTTGAAGCAAATGTTTTTTTAATGTAAATTTTCTGTTGCAGATATAGATGAATGTTCCCTTGGCCACCATCAGTGTGGTAGTTTTTCACACTGCTACAACATTCCAGGGTCCTACAAATGCAAATGTAAAGAAGGGTACAGAGACAATGGAACAAACTGCACACGTATGTAATGCTCCTTTTAAAATAGAGATTCTGAAAGCTTGTGTGTCCCATTTTGTAAACTTTAAGGTACAGCCCTATCAGGCTCAGTTCTTAACTATTTTTAATACTAAATAAGGGGCTGGGGAATGTAGTTGGAATTTTCTAGGTCTTAGCTTGCCTTGGTAAAAATACCTTTCTCTGAGACATTTTCATAATTAGAAAGAAATTCACCTCTTCCTAGTCACAGCTTGATTCTAGAGATTGCTTTAGGATGAGAACAACTGAGTAAGCAGGGTAGGTCTGATCAAACAGTGCATATTACTCATACCCTGTTGTTATGTACTCTCCACAACTGGCCCATTTCAGCAGCTCACCCCATCTACTCCCTGCTGCTTCCCAGATGTGACCAGAGCCAGGAGGGAGGATTTCTCTGGAAAGGTTTGCTGTTGGAAAATGCCCTTGTCCACCTTTCTCTTGGGAGAAGCAGCCACCCGCTTGGTACAGAATAGGCTGTTGGAGCTCCCCCGTATTTGACATCCCACAGGATTGTGCAGCTCTAATGACATTTGCTGGATCTTTTTGATCCCGCATTCCTTTGTGAGATCTGTTCTTTGGTGACTCACAGATCTCTTTAAAGAGCAGTACCATTTTTTCCCTTTGGCTGTAGCTGTCATGGTAAAAGGTGTTCTTTCGCATCCTGAGCGCTTGCAATTATGTGTGGGCACATTTCACGTATGTTACTGGGACATAGTCCTAAGGGGCATTTTATGTTTTAATATACTATAAATGTCAAAACTGCAGGGTATTCAAAGGGATAGTAATAAACAAGTGGCCAGAGGGAAAACCTTTTTACCTGCTATCATCAAACAATTCACTGTTTAACAAACAGTCGTTCTTCATTTTAACTGTATATTATGCTCGAAATGCTTGCATGCAAAATATGTGACTAGAGTTCTTACTGAACCTTTTAAGATCTCCAGTGAGATATAAAAGGCTTATTAACAAATAGAAAATAACAAACCAGATATTCTTGTGTTTCATGTCTGCAGAAACTTTCCTTGTGAAACCAAGTTAAAATTTGTTGTCCTTTCTTTATGAAACACTGGAGGAGATGGTACTGTGGGCACTGTCGCTGTGGTGAAAGTGGTGCTTAGTCCACCATCTCATTTTTGTGAACGCTGAAAAATGTTATTTACTTAGTTTCCTGGTGTTTAGCAGTGGTAAAGATCTAAATGAAGGCTGTCTTAGGTTCAATCTCTAAAATGATTACTGCTTATTGACAAGGAGAAATGTTGAGAAGGAAAGATCTGGAAGAACTTTCTTAAGCCAAAGGTATCTGCCCATCTGTGGCCAAAATGATTGTAATGTTGGGGTCTTACTAAACTTCCTTCCACTCCCGATTATGAACTTGTCTAGTTTAGAGGGCTGCTTAACCCATGGCTTCCTGCCCATGATTTTTAACCAGCAGTGCTTTTGGATAAGTTTTGCCAACTCTGAAAGGGACTTGATGCTCAGGAGGAGGTGGGATGGAAGTGTCTTGGCCTTCAGTCATTCTAAATTATCTCTAAACTGCTGCAATGCCAAGTACGCCCTAAAGGGATGTGATAATTTAGGAGTGCTGATGCTAAAGTATGTTGCTAACTATTGGAAACTTTCAGAGGAAGAAAAATTGTTTCAACCAAGTCTCTCCGTGTCATAATGAAATAGATTGTTAAGTTTCTGGAGTGAGAAGCTGAGATGTCCATTTTGGTCCCATTTTGATTCTCTTTGCCGTTTTTCCTATTGTTATGATTGAACCACCTGGTCCATATCAGATATTCAAGGGCAATTGCAATCTCCTTGAGGGAGGCAGTGGTATAATGAGTAGGATTGCTGATGTTGGAGGCACAGCCTCTCAGACCACTGCATGTACCTGCTTTTGTTACAGAAAGACCAGTGACCAGGCCAACGGCTCGGCCGACACCCGGGCCAACAACTTGGCCGACACCCCGGCTGACAACTCATCCTATACCTGGGCCAACAACTCGTCCTACGCCTGGGACAACTCAACCTGCACCCAGGACAACGACTCGACTGACACCCAAGCCAACCACGCGATATGTGCCAGTGACAACAAGGCCGGTCATGACACCAGTGACGAAGCCTTCACCTCCAACACCGCCTCAGCCTACAACGGTTAGACCTACACTACCACCACAAAGAACTCCTCTGGTAACAACTGAAGAGCCTTCACATGTTCCCATTGAAACTACATCTTCCCAAGGAGTTATAGATGACAACAGGATCCAGCCAGATCCTCAGAAACCCCGAGGAGATGTGTTCAGTAAGTAATTTTCCATATACCAAAGCTATAGATGCAGTGAGGTGAAAGCATGCCCTATACTGTTCGGGTTTTTTGGAACACTATGCCATTGAGAACAGAGAAATCGAACTGAAAATGGTCATATGGTAAAGCTGCACAAATAGTTGAATATTACCTAAGAAAAATTTAGGAAGGAAGTTCAGAATCAATTAATCAAAAAATGTGTTTATTTTTTTTCCCCCTGAAATTATGGAGTATATTGTCCCATGGAAGTACTTAATTATCCTTTCAGATAAAGGTTTTAGGGAAATGAAAGACATTTTATTGAAAAGTACTGAAGTGCAACATAACTCATAAAGTAGTGAATGAATTCAAATTCAGAGAGTTGAGAGTCACTCTTCAACAAAGTATTACCATAGCTTTAAGAATGGTAAAGAAATGGGATCGTGTCTGGTTACCTAAAGAGTTCTACGTGACCTATTTTGTGTGGGTTCAAATAGTCTCAGATGTTCATGTCTAAACAATGGGAAAAATGCGTAAAAATAGCATAGAGGCTAATTTTATGGACTGTGTCTGTGGAAAGGGATACATGAAAAGCTGAAGATAGGAAAGATTCTCGTAGCATGAACACATGTAATTTTAAGAGCTCCTCTGAAATCTACAGCACCACTGTGCCAGCTTTAGTGCATACCACAGGAGACATTACTGGCACTTACAGAGCTGTGTGTATCTGCCAAGAAATACTCAACACCCGATTTCATCTTTAGTTCTGCAGCTAATTTTAGAGACGGGGACGGTGCGTTGGATCAGCTCTTCAGCTTGTTGTACAATAAAGCTGCTGAAGCAATGTAGTAGGAGGAAAAGTTTGCTGTCTCAGAGCAGGTGCACAAGCAATGTGGGAGTTTATTTCTGGTTGCTTTGGCATCTCTGTGGTAATTTCCTGGGCTTTGTTGTTGTAGGTCATTGCTCAGTGAAATATTTTGTTCCTTGTAAAAGAGTTTTCCCTGTGACATTTTGTCTGTTGTAGACAGATTGAAAATGGAGAGAGAAGCTGACAAATGTTAGAAGCCAAATCCTGGTACTGCTTAGTAGAGTGTACCTTTGGCTTCACATTCAGTTAAAAATATAGAAATATGTTTAAGTGAAATTCTAAAAGGAAATATAATAAAGATTTACAAAGCTTTATCTAATGGGAACCAACAGTTAAAAATATAGTTCTGTGGAAATTACTGTAGACTCCAGCATTGTGCTTCCCAGGTGTCTCATGTTGCAAGTGTTCTCTGGAATTCTGAAGCAGAGGGATATTTTTCAGCTATTTTCATGAAGTCGTAACAATCCTCTGTGTAAAGCTTATTATTTACAATTAGTGTTTCTGTATTGTCCTTAGAGGCTAGATTTTGAAGCTAATGCTTTCAATACATATGCTTCAGATATAGGAGTTTGGAAAATAGGAAAGTAAAAGCCTTTTAAGTTTGGCTTGGTCTGACTGCAGCTTACATTATGGCACATATAACAAACACAGGATCTTTGCAAAGTGTTTGTCAACTATTGGTTTCGGTCAGCTGCCACCCTCTGAGGTTTGTCATATCCATACATAGCTTCAAAGGCTTCAGTGCGCAGCACAGCAGGACTGAAACGGGTCAAGCACCAGCAGCTGTTCCTGGCCTCAGCAGGTAATACAGGGACAGAGAGTCCTCAGATCAAATCAACAGATGTCTGTCTTCAATCCCATATAATTTATTTTGATTATGTCTCTCTGCAAGAGACATACTTGATATACATATGTGTGTGACATAACTGTGTGACTGAAAGCATACTCCACTCGTGCGCCAGATGATGTTAGTAGTGTGATCCTTAATGGAGCTGGTGTCTCTTTTTCTCCTCTTTCTTATCTTTTTCTCTCCTTTACACTCTGCTTCGTGCTCTGTTTTTCTCCCTTTTTCTTCTGGACTCTTTGAAAGTATCATCTAGGTAGTGGTCACTGTAGTCCTGTCCTACCTTCTCTCTGTCTAGAAGCATTTGTGTAAGGAGTGCACAAAAGCATTTGTTAAGGAATTGAAGCCTACAGTTGAGTGCAAAACAGTTCTGTTTCAGAAGAATGTGCTACTTTCCCAAAGAAAGCATTGCTTGTAGAATAAGGTGTTTCTTCACCTGTTGAATCCTGTTACTGTAGGAGTTTGTGGGGAAGAGAAGTTACATTTCCTTATGTGTGACGTTTAGAAAAGCAGGTAGAAAAGTTATAGCCCACATACATTACTACAGTGGGATGCACAGAGCATGGCTCTGCCTCTTCTAAGTACTGCACTTGTAAGGATAACACTTGAACATCCTCAGATGCCATCACACCAGGGGGTCAGCAGCATGGGAGCATTGTGCCAGGTGCTGCATTCCTGGGCTTTAGCTGGGCTGCAGACCTGGCGGCATGAATGCTCTTGGCCTGTGGCAAAGGTGAGGTGAAGTGTGTTAGCCGAAACGCCTTTCACGTTAGCTTAGAGATGGTGTGTGCAGGGTAGGTTGAACTTCAGGTTCCTGCTGGCCAGCCCTGCCCCTGCTCCAGGCCTGTAGGAGAGTAGTGCCTGGCTCTGTTTGGCTGCAGCTGCTCGGTGTGAAGACCTGCGAGCTCAGGACTGCAGCGCTCACACCGAGTGTAAGCCAGTGCCTCTCCAAAACCATTCCTCGCAGCCAGACACCATGTTCATAACCGTGGCATTAAGACAATACGGGATTTCAAACTGCAATGACTAGTAACATTTAGCTAACCTTTGACTTGCTTCTTAGCTGCTATGTGGATGTGCCAAACCCTCTCCACCTCTAAAAACATTTGGATTTTTCACCTGCCTCTATATTTCCTCAGGGGAGGGGAGTTTTGAACTATTTCCTTCAGCTTCTTTAAAGCTGTTTCTGTTTTAGTCTCACCTGCATCAGACATCTTTGCAATATTCTTGGGTTGTGGATATGAGCTAATTTTATTTGGCTTATACTGAGCTTCTTTAGGTTCATTTCCCCACATCAACTGCTTCTCCAGTTGAGGCAGCAAAGAAGCCAGTTCTCAAAAATTAATTTGCACTGTGGTCCCCATACGCCTGCCTGGAAAGAGAAGAAAAGGCTTTGCTCTTGCTGCCTTTATTTGTTTCCCACTAGAGAATACAGGCAGCAATTAGTAGTCTTGCAACTCTTACTTTCTTGAAAAACAGAGGAGAAAATTGATGTTAGATCCACTCAGGTCATGAAGTAGGAATTAACTTCAGTTTTTTAAAGTCTTCAGAAGAATTTGTGTCATCTTAGGTGGCTGCTTCCTCTTCCTCCTGTGTCTCCAAGGGTTGTTGTATTCCCAGGAGTCACAAAAGGTAGTGTTTTATCACAGGGATGGGCAAAACCCAGCACAGAGAGCACTGTACCCAGCAACCACTGGCAGCTCTGGTCTCCCAGCCATTAGCATCTGCTAAAGACCTCAGTATTTAAAGTTGTGTTTTCAGCTAGGTTATCTTGCGGTGCATGGACATTTCGCTTCCTTTTTTTTCCCATGGAGCTCTGAAGCCTTAGCCAGGCTTGGAGAAAGCAGCACTGCTTTGCTCTGCCATCGAATAGCTGCTGCTTCTGTCACGCCATCTGTGGCAAAGGGGCCATTGGCTGCTGCACAGTGATAGACGTCCTAGTGTTCCAGACCAAATCCTGGTGCTCTAGGATTGGTTCACATTAGGAGAGGAAACATGCTGGAGCAAATGGACTTTTTTCTGCAAACATTTTTCAAATTCTAATTTTTTGTTAGTTAACCTTTCCCTGGGCTACCCTTGGTGACTCCTTGCTCCCTATTTTCTCCTTTCGTTGTTATTTGACCTGCTGTTCCACACACTGAATAAACTTGACCTAGGCTTTCACTTTAGAGCTCTCTTGAAAGCGCTGCTCAACTTGAAATGAGCTGAGGACTAGAGAAATTGCTCTGTTCAGGAGTGATGAAGAGCACAAATGATAAAAATGCTGATAATGTTATTTAAATGCCTTCACAATTTTTCAAAGGTGTTGGGTTGTGGCTTTTCTTTAGATGCTTTACCCCTTTTCTAAAAATGCCTGCAGTGACTTTGGGGAATTGCTTTTTTAGAGAAAAAAAATTAGTATTTTTTAAAATGGAATTCCTACACTTGGCCTTTGAACCACTTAGTCAGATGCAGACAGTGGAATCTGGCACCAAGGATAATCTTCTCCTGATATGGATATGGGGGGAATGGCAATGAGAGAGGAATGCAGTGATAGCTTAATATTTAACTATTTCAGGACTGATACAAACTACAGTGGAGTACAGAGGAATCTTGTCTAGTTATAAATCTCTAACAAATAGAACAAACTTCTCAATAAGACTGTGAATTTCTGCTACCATTGGGATCTGGATGATAAGCACTAAAAGCATAAACTTAAAGCATAATATTAGATATCAGCAGAACAAGAAAAAAACTCCTTATCTATATTAAAAACCAGTTCATCAGTTTTCCTTCTTAGCCCTTCGTGGAGCTGAAAAGATTGGAATTAGGAAATGTTTTTCATAACAGTTATTAAAAATGTAAAGACTGGATTAAAACTTCATTCTTTCTTTTATTCCTTTCAGTGACTGCAAAGTCCTGTAAGTGCAATTTTGTAATCCTTGAAGCTGTTGAAAAAAGGGAAATAATAAAAGCAAAGAATGGGGGGTTTGTTATTCCTTGACATCATTAGAGTAGCATTATTTTACAGTAGCATTTCATTTTTCACTGTTCTGGCACCTTTTAAAATGTATTTGTTTTTATATTTAAGCATTTGAGATAGGTGCTTTGTCCCTGTTGGTACTCTGGAGTTCAATCATGAAATCTAGGAATCTTAAAAGTCTCACCCTCTATCATCTCCAGCTAGTTTTGTCCCTGGATCTGATATGCAAGCTTCTGTACACCACTTGCTTTAGCTGTGTTTCCCTGAAGCTCAGTTGTCACTCTGCACCTCCTGAATAGATGTTCGTAGAAAAGCAGGCAGGTTACTTTGCAGAAAAGTTTCTGCAAAGATTAATACCAAGATGCTTGATTTCCGTAAAACTTAATGAGCCTTGTAGCTGCCTGAGAAATGCAAGATTGGACTTCAGAGTGCTGGCATGCTGACACTGTTGTGTCTCTCCTCATATGTAAATAGTGCTGGAGAGGGTGGCACAGTCCATGAAAGCCCTTCCTGAAACAATTCTTACTGCAGAATTTGAATATGTACAGTTTTAAGAAACCTATCCTGGACACTGCGGGTGTCCAAAGGGAAGGGTGAAATGCATCTCTCTGTTGCCTCTTCTTTTTAGCCCAGCATATATCAAAATCTTCTCTGGAGGAAAACAGGACTTATTCTTGTTTTCTCAGTCTGACTGACCTCTGGACTACCCTTACTTTTAGCTGTTTTCTACTAGTTCTGTATGAGATCTCATCACTTGTGGGAATTTTTTGGAAGTGGGATTTAACAGCTTTCAATTGTAACTATTCAGCCAAAAAAATCTTTGTCCTTTTTTTGTTGTTGTTTCTAGCAAATGGGAAGTTTAGTCATGATTATTGTGTGGAATGGAGTTGTACTTACAGTGCTAAACCAGTGTTTTCTGTAAGCCAGAGAACTGCATTATTAATAGTAATAACAATTACTAATAACATGAAATTGCACTCCATGGTTTGGTTTTGTAACACCAAAACAGCAATTATTCAGTTTATTGCAAACAAGCTGATACATATACATGCACTTTCTTATACTCCCAAAGTCGGCAATTAGAAAGTAAATCAAAATACACTCTACTGTTTTCCCAAAGGTTAAAAAAGCTGAAAGGAAATCACTCTTACTTAATACTTAATATCTTACCCCAGATTTGGGTATCTGTGAAGAAGTTAGCTCATGAACTTTGAGAATATAGGAGTGTTGATGTATTGGCTCACTCAGAGCTTATAAAATTCTCCAAGAAAAAGAAGCCAAGTTTCTATTTAACAAGTTTTATCAAACCATTGAAGTTAAGTGAAAAGCACACTGATACACCATATAAAGTACACAGAAAGGGCTTGGAAAGCTTGCAGAAAGTAATTGTGCCAAATACTTTCTCCCACGATCGCCACTCGACATATTGGTTGTCGTGGCAAAATAGAAGTGTACATATGGGTCATATTTAGAGTCCTGCATCACTTATGGTAACCCTTGTTTCAAATTGAGTGCACATTCCTGTAATTAGGTCCGAGCACTGAAGTGACTGTATTAGAGCACTGCAACACATTCTTCCAGAAGTTCATAAAAAAAGTGTTTGGAAAGGACTCTCAGGGAATTTTTGAAAAAATATTTTTGCAGAGCTTTAATTATAGTCAGATTTATCAGCTTCAGTTTGGAGAACGCTTGTATGTGTGCACAGATGTAACTCAGGTTTGTAGAAAACAGCATTGCATTAGAAATGGTACTTCAGGGAGTAAACTAAAGTAATTTACAAAATAAGTTCCCAGTATTTTTTGCAGTATTTTCCATAAACAAGGACTATGACAGACTGGGAAGAGGGTGCACAGGACATGTACCTTGATACTGTGACCCCTGAGTATCCTACAAATCTTAAGAGCATGGCAGTGGGTTTCCTTCATGCTCTTTGCCTCAGTGCTCATTTAGAGCCTTTTAACTACCTGCCTGTGAGCCTGTGGTCTTTGGTTCCTGCCCTGCTGCGCTCAGCAGCTCTGAAGCGAATGGCTGGCTTGTTCTCCATAGCACAGGAAACAAACAGTATCTTCTTCCCTTGGCACCATCTGAGGTGAGGAAAGGCAAGGTGGTGGTTCCTGGGCATGCAGCAGCATACATAGAGCTGCTAGGAAAGAGTACACCACTGGCAGGAATTATTAAGGGTGAGTGATGCCTTTATATGACTGAATATAATATTTGTGTGTAGATGTACTGCAAGGCAATTATTGGCCTAGGTCATGTGGACTGTGCACATTTGTAAGGTTTCTTTCATGTTAAATCTCACAGTTTCTAATCACACAGGCAAAATAGCCCAGATGAAACAAAGCAGCAAAATTACTATTCACAATCAAGGTATTTTTAAAAATTAGCAGTCCTCTAATACACAAGTCAGCCGTAAGTGTGAAGCTGTTTTGAGCGTTAATATCCTAGACTGCAAATAGATGTAGTCTAAAATCTGCAAAGGATTAAAAAGAAGAAGGAAAAAAAAAAGGGAGACTTAATGAGTCAAATAATGACTATTAAATTTATGAGTTCATCAGTTTCCTACAGATTTTGAGCTTTTTAACTATTTGTTTTGATTGTACACAGTTTTTTTTCAAGATCTCTAGCCTAGAATAGTACTTTAAAAATACATTAGAGTTTGCTTATTTTGTCCCAATTTCAACATTTTTTTTCTTTTCTGTATTCTGGCTTTACAGGACCTCTCGCAGCAATGCTATTTTCATGTTGTCCTAGTGCAAAAGAAATTCCTTCTTAACCTTTGATTTGATTTTCTGAAAACAACAGTCCTTCCAGTCATCTTAATTCTTCTTGTTCTCACTTGCCCCTGAAGTCTATAGAGACATTAATAGTTATTTTAGCACTGCAAATGGAAAACACGTCAAGTTTTTAATAGATAAGGCCCTTACAAATACCTTAGGTGTCAGAGGTGCCTATAAAATCTAAGGGCATGTCTGAAACACATTACTACTGTTATGAATTATGCATTAGACCTGCCTCTAAATGAGGAATTTTCCAAGACAGCTCTATTCAGTTTATCTAATCTGTTTATCTCTAGCTGACAGCTGTCCATCAGGCAAGAAACCTGCGTGAGATGTACACCGACTGGCACAGCATCTTCAGAAATACGTGGGAGTTTTTGTAGCCACCTGACTTTGGCAGCCATCACTCCCACAAAGACCTCATAAATTTCAGGTTGTCCTGGATGCTGAATGTCTAATAACCTCTGGGCTTCCTAATCACCACGAGCCGTTCCTTCTCCTTACAGCTGGGAAGAGCAGCTGAAGGTCAGGCTGTGCTGCTGGAAAGCAAAAAGTATAATTACAGTTGAATTCCAGCTTCCACTAGAGCTCCTCCTTCTCAACTCCCAGTACAACCCTGGTAATTGTTTGGGGAGCTCTAATCCTTTGCAGATAGATGGATGTACCTTCAGCTGTATTTCAAAGGTTAAGTGCACCTGGGGCCTCTTCCAAGTACTGCTGCTTCCTGTCGAGGTTCTCCTAAAAAAGGTCTGTGGAAGGGTTGAGTGAGGACTTTTATGTGGCTTTATTTTATTGAGAAACCACTCTCTGAGAATGAATTTGGAGACGAATGGTGTGCTTCAAGGTTAAAGCCTTCCCCCCCGGTTAAAAAGGAGATTTCATTCAAAGGGCCTTTAGGAGATTTGGAATTACCTTTTCTAGTGCTTAGGTAAATGTTACAACACAAATCATAAATCATGTAGGCATAAAGTTTATGAGTCTTTGTGTCTAATATAATTAAATATATTGAAATCTCCAGGAAAAGCACAATGCCCAGAGCTGCTCTGCTGGTTTTTGTTAAAGGTAAAGCTAGTTAGTGACCTACTTCCTTATCTCATTCATTTTTTTCTCACAGTTCCACGCCAGCCTGGAGTGAGCAATAATCTATTTGAAATACTTGAAATTGAAAGAGGGATTACAGCTGATGAATTTGAAGCAAACGATGACCCAGGTAAAGACCATGTCTCCTATGCAGGACCTAGGGTTTATGATTTTTTTGGGATTTCTTGCGAGTTTATACATTTTTCAGGGCTCCTACATCTTATGCCCCTCTTTTATACTGCTTTATAAAACCAACCCCTTGCCTATGAAAACCTTTATACTTTTATTTCCTAAAAAATTTAGCACAAAAATAGTGCACATTGTTAATAATACAAGGGTCCTTTAAAGCACCTTTAAGGGTGCTTTAGTATTTTTGCAGATTCTTTTCCTAGGGCTCCTTCTTCCACATTTAATTTTCATACTTACTTGCTAGTGTCAGCCACATGAGAAATTGAAAACCAAACCAATCTGAATCACTTCTGGGGCTTTCTGTGACCTCCTGCTCTGTTCTGCCAGGTGTGCTGGTGCACAGCTGTAATTTTGATAGTGGACTGTGCGGGTGGATCAAGGACAAAGACGATGACTTGCACTGGGAACCAGTGAGAGATGCATCAGGTAAGTGATCTGTGTACAATCACATCCTGCAGTTGAAGAACCACCCAGGCTTGAGGTTGATGACAGTTCCTGCTTTAGGACAAATTACACAGCTTCCGTTCCCTTTAGTTCTGGGATATATTTCACACCCATGCCTCTTCTGTGTATAAAAAGAAAAATTGAGGATTTCCAACATGAAAGAGCAATTAAAAATTAACACTTTCATCATTGCTGACATCTTTAAAATAGGAATGTCTCTGAAGGAGTAGTAAATGTTGTCAGCAAAAGTTTGTCTTAAAAGAATTTGGAAAAACAAAAATGTGGACTAGAAAACAACTTTTATTTATGGGTGAAACAAAGCTTATTTTTCAAACTACCATGTAAACATAATTATTTCCCTATCACTAGCAAAATTATAGACAGTATTGGAAATAGTCTTCGTTTTGCTGCCAGATATAAGGTCCTAGTTTAACCTCTCAGATTGCTGTAGGTTGGAGTAGAATTCAATAAAATCAATCTGTATATAGGAAAAAAGTTAAGTAACTGGAAGGCAGACACGTTAAATGTTCAAACACAGAGGCTTCTGAACATGGGATTGTTTGGGATGGTTAAAAAGTGACATCACACCAAAACATTAGAGGAGAGTGTGTAGTAGCAGGACAGGAGACTGGCATCAGCACTGGTGGTCAGCCACAGCCCTCCCCTGTCACCCAGCTCTGCTGTCCCAGGAAGTGGGATGTATTTTGATTTTGGTGTGGCACTGAGAGGTTGCTGTCCTTGCCTGCCTACCCTTCCCCCAGCAGTGCCTGCCCCACAGTGCCGGGGATTAGACACACGTCCCTGGCTCCCCGTAATGATGGGATTACTTCATCCCCAAAGAGCAGCCTTTGAAGTGCACAAAGCTCACATTATGTGAGGGATGGCAGCCTGCGGAAGGAAACCAGCTCTCAGGCGGGACAACGGTACAGGTTAAGATGAGGGAGGGCGAGGGCACTGAGCCATTTTCCTCATGCACCACCCTGTCACAGCTGTCTGGCCTTACGGTGCCACTGCTGGGACAGTCATTTGCCACCGCAGCAGGTGACCTGGCACCTTTTCCAGGCTGTTTAGCTGGCTCAGTGGAAGTGCTGGCTTCACTGCCCGGGCAGGGATCCCCCCACACAGGCTGCTCGAGTACTTCAGGAGCTCTTTGTGACACTTGAAAAGCCTCGGGAATGACTGGGAGAGCAGAGCTCCTTCCTCCTGCAGATGAGAAAACAGGCAGCCGTCTCCTGCTTGCAGGGTGGCGCCTAAAAAAAGAAAATATTACACATAGTTCATACCTTTTTTGAAGCAGCAGATATAAGAATCCATTTTTTCTATGTCACTCAAAGCATATTCATTATCTGTATTCAAAAATTGTTGTTAACACATACGAAGTTCCAGAACTATGATTTTTAACTGGCTCTTTTTTGTCAGACTTTTCCCCTGCATTGCTTCCCAGTAGTCAAGGACAAGCTCAGCCTTTTATTTCCTGTGCATGTTCTGCTGCTGTTGACATAACCTGTTAAAACTAGTCCCTTGAAGTCACCCACCCACTCCCTCCTGTCTGGAATACCTTGTTGCAAGGATTTATTTTCACAGCTTCTTCCTGACTGTTCGCTTTCACCTTGCAAAGTTTGCTATTTACTGGTTTATCAGAATCTGCATTTTGAAAGGTGCTGTGCTGAAGAATTATAAGCTTATCTTGCATGCAGAAAATGCTGATTTGAGGGGACCTTTTCCTGCAGGGGCTTGCCTACAGATATGTTTGGTTTGTGCTTACCTAAATCTGTTTCCTATTGATTGGATTCAGCCACAGTAACTATCTGAAAACGATGCACTTAATAAGTCAGTACTTTCATAGTGGTATAATTGTACCTTCAGCAAACAGGTACAGTTATTTAAACTCTACTATGCTTATTTTAGCAATTAGTGACCTTGCTGCAAAAGCAATGCATTTAAAAAAAAAAAAAAAGAAAAGAAAACTCCCTGAGAAAATACCCACCAAAAGGCTTTAACAGATCCTTGGACAAATGGATCCCCCCCTTCATGGATAAATGCTGATCTAGGGGCCCAGACAGCAGCATAATACTTTGCTTTGTTAAATCTCATTGAGAGCAAAGAACTTACAAACTTTCGTAGAAGTAGTGAATTTGAGACAAGGTTGGCTTTCCTTTTAAGTGTGTGACAAGCCCTGGAACATTGTCATTAAATCTTACAGCTTTTGAGGGAAATCATTGTGACTTTCAAAGAGAAGCTTTCAAAAAACTACAGTCTGGTTGAGTAGTAGCAGGGAGACGATTAAAAAATATTTTTCTATCCTGTTTAACGTGTATGTCAACAATATTACAAACCCCCAATATATCTATATCTTAGGTTTTTACTAAGGAGCCTAAAAATACCACTTTCTTAATGAACTTAAGGTAAAGGTGGCATTTTTTAATTAAAAAAAAAAAAAACGTAAAATCTGATCTCATAAAGAAAAAAGATTCTTAGATTCAGTGTAAGGTAAGTTTTTGGGGGTTTTTTTGAACCTTTTTCCCTTTGGTAATTTCAGATTTTAAAGGTTTCACCCACCTTGAAAAAGTTTTAATGAAAAGTACAAACAACAAATACAGGTCTCTGTTTTCTCCAAGATGTGAAATCTCATTTAGTGTAGTTCTGGGTGTCGGTGTGAAAGGTGCCTTTTTCTTTTTTGATTTAATGGATGTTGCCATACCTGAGATCCTCAGCTTCTCATGTTCTAAGTGTTTTCTGGAAGGCACCTTTACTTCATACATGGTAAGAGATAATAATAGGGTTTTGAATTGAGTGTGTATGTTCACTGCCAACTTTCTACTGTTCAGCTTCAGGGTTTACAGCCATGTGGAAATCATTACTGCTTCTTGCTTTCTCTATCCAATCCAGATAAGAGTTTAAATTACAGCTAAATAAAAGAGGCTGTTGGGGTTGCAAATGGATATGCTTTGAGACTTAACCTGTTAACACAGTTCCCACACAAAAGGAAAGAGACAGAGCCATAGCTCAGTTACACTGATAGCATTTATTCTGGTGTTCTCCTTTATCTGTCCAACAGCAAAACATTGCAGCTTGAAAGGTGCGTAAATTTGCACAGTGGCTTTAACATCACTGTGGGTTTAAAATCATGCAGTCACCAAGGGGTTGTCAGAAATGACAGAATACATGAGGTTTTAGTTTTTGAGAGAGGTATCATTTGCTTTGTCAAAAAGAAATTAGATGGGCACCTAACCTGGTACTAATGTATAGGGGAGAAGAGCAGCACTGTGAATCTTACCCTGGACGAGGCAGATGCACCAGTTTTGGTATATATGCCTTAATTAACACTCACTTTGTGAACCCCCTTTTTTTTTTAAATAACTCTTGTGCATTTGGTCATGCAACCTAGTAGCATTAAAAAAACCAAACAAAACCCCCCAACTAATGGCTTTTTCCACTGCAGGGGGACAATACCTTACCATCTCCGATCCCAAAGGCAAAGAAGGGAGAGTAGCACATCTTATCCTGCCGTTGGGTCACATGGCTCAGGCTGGAGACTTGTGCCTGTCCTTTAGGCATAAGGTGCCTGGGCTGCATTCTGGTGCCCTCCAAGTCTTTGTAAGGAGAAATGGTGCTCATGGCCCAGCTGTCTGGGGAAGAAACGGTGGCCACGGCTGGAGACAGACACACATAACTTTACGAGGACTGGGCATCAAGAGTGTAAGTACTGATGCTTGTGTTGCTTTTTGGGTTTTTGCATGAAAAGCTGAAGACACTTAAATGGTGCAGCACTGCAGTGTTCGTCTTCTGGGTTCAGTTTCAGTCTGTTTTACTACTTTGATCTCTGCAGAATCACAATACAGATGAGTCATGTGTTTTTTTAAATTAGTTTTATGCACCAAAAAAAAAAAAAAAAAGAAACCCCAGCTACAGCAATAGACTCAGGCTACTGTGTCATTTCCTGAGCTACCTGCTACAGCGTATTTTAAGGGAATCACCACATAGGAAAGAACAGCCTGATGGACAGATGCATTCTCTATAGAGATTTCAAAAAAAGCCTGTATCAAGAGTCCTCATGAATAATGCTTTGAATAATACAGTGCCATGAAATAGAAAGAATCATCCCCTGTGGATTAGTAACTGGCTCAACTGGCAAAGATACTGAAAATAAGTAATTTTTGGTAATGCAGGGAGATTACATGTGCAATCACATGTGGTTTTATGTCCTTTAGCATCCCTGCAGCTGATCAGGCCAAGGAGGTGAATGATGACCTAACAATGCCCATAACACAAAATGGTTTAATGCAATCAAAAGAAGCTGCCTGAAGTGCCATGGAGAATCTTTTAACACTTGGAAATCTTAGAAACACTGTGTGATTAACTGGTATCAAAAGCTCAGTGTTATTCTTCAACCTCTGAAACTAGTTTCTATTTCAGATCTGAAGAAGTGGCTTGGGTACTTCAGGGCCTGTTTTACTCTGACTTAAATATCAGGTGCTCTGAAAAGCTCACACATCATAATGTTCATGATGGGAGCAGGCTACAAGACACATACAGTATCTAGTTCTAAAATGAACATTAAGGCTGTAATTCCTACAGAGGATTTTCTGGAAACTTTAGCTCAGGAACAGTAGCAAAGACACCTGACTTTGTTAGCTGTAAATGGATGTTGGACTGAGAATGTGGACATTTGTAATTTGTATTGTGAACAATATATTTGCTATATTCTTACCTTTTTTTTTTTTTCCTAAATTTATCACTTCTGGTGGTCCTCTTGTCTGTCTCAGTAAGTGTGAATCACTCATGTCTTGTCTGGCAGAAAAGACCCCAGACATGACCAGTGGTTCCCCTTTGCACTGTCCCCTGACTCCCTGGCAGTAGCTGTCAGCATGACCTGCCACCCATTGGACCACAGACAGGGGCTGCCTCATGGCACACTCAAGCTTGGGATCTTTTCCAGCCAGCATGGGCAGCCAGGGCTGCTGACCTGAACCACTGTGACACTTATCCAAAGATCAGGGAGTGAGGGAAGACTCCTGAGTACACAGGGAAGGCCTCTGCCAAAGAGAAATCAGGAAGAAATGTGGAAGTTTTATTTTCTAGCTAATTAAAACCCAAAAGCAACTAAATGGTAGTGATTTCGGAGGGACCTACTGGAAACCTGAGCAGAATTTGAACGAAGACCAGAATCCTTCCTCACACTTTCTAATGAATTATGTCTGTGCAATTATTTTTTTTTTTTAATCGCCCACTCAAATTGTTCTATTTCTCTTCCTAGGTTATTTTCAGAGGCGAGAAAGGGAAAGGAAGAACTGGGGATATTGGACTAGATGATGTGGTCCTGAGGAGAGGACGCTGCTCTGAAGAGCATTAGCCAAGACAATGGACCAGCAATCATCTCCTCTTGCCCTTCTCATGCAATTCCTACCAAACTTTGAAACAGAACTGCATGGAAAAGAAGAAAAAAGTGGGGGAACAACAACTTCTTCGTGGTCTGCTAAGTGCAATCTCATGGAAATGTCACTTAAATACATGGAGAGCACCTCCCAGGATTGAGGAAATTCAATCTCAGGCTGGTTCTTTCTGTTAAGCCTTACCCCTAAATCATATTTTGTATGTAATAACTTTGTCCCCTGTCAGATCTGGTGAGTGCTCACAGAAAGAGCACTTGTGAAAAAGGGAGCATTGATTACAAATGGTGGCAAAAGAAAGCTCCATCTCAAAGTTGCAGCGTTAACTGACAGTCATTATCTTCCCTTAGTGCTACTCTTTCATCAGTTGATTTGTGTGAGTCACATTGGATTAGTGAAAGCCTGGACCTGAACTTTGGCTTACTGCCACTGACCTTTGAAGAAAGGTTTGTCATATATGAAATAGCATTTATTTTGCTGTTGCATCTGTATTAACCAAAACCAGTTATAGAGAGTAGGCATTGCATCCTGTAATATTGCTACTGCTGTGTTTTGTGTATATGTGTATGGTTAACATATTTATGTTTCTAGTATTTACAGACTGTAGTTGCAGGGTAATTGGCAGCTGTACTTTCTTTTTGTACGAGACAGGAGTTCAGCATCTTCTTCAATACTGCTGGTCGTGCCAAGTTACCACAGTCAGTTATAATGGTGCTCACTGAAAAACGCTGGTGCAGTTTTTCATGTTGTAACGTCCTGAAGGCAAAAGACCGAACACTTCCCTGATGTCAACTGGCATCTGAAAATGCTGTACAAGTTCGCATCGAGCTCACAAGCAAGCCCCAAAGGGCTCTCAATCCTGCAAGAAGCTCCTGGTTCAACTGAAGACTGAGCAGCCAGGAGAAGATGAACTTGGATCTTGAAAGGCTGAGCCCCTTGACCCTGCCAGGAGTGATCCCTTCCCACAGGTGGCACAAGTCTACAAATAAGGAAAAAGGGCAGCTGCGTTAACACTGTACAAACAATGCAGACCTTGAAATGCCTCCAGTGATCTTTGTCAAATGTCCATACTCCACCCAACCTTCTGTATATAATAAACATTTTATTCTTTAGAACTAGAACAACTATTAGCTCTAGTGGGAACTAAGTATTTATCAAAACTTTGGACTAATTTTATAGTTACGTATCATGCATGTGCTGTGCAGTTTCCCAGGGAATTCTTCTGTTTGGTGTGGAATTTTTTAAGTGGGTATCATCGTCATCATCACTGCTAGCAATTCTAAAATTGATGAAGTAACTATAACATGTAAGAAAATGACAAAAGATTGGTAAAATGTTGTTAGTGGTGCAGCCTTAAAGCTTCAAAATACATGTATAGAAGAAATAGATCTCAGTTCTTTTGGATACTTCAATACAGTCTAAAATAAATGTCAGCTGTATAGCATGTCCAGACTTGTACAAAGTTCACAGACACAAAATTGCAAGACCATTAGAGGTCATATTCCAAATCCCTGTTTCTGACAAAGTACCAGTCTGAGAATAATTTTCCCATTTGTCCCCTAGGACAAAACACATTGTGTAGAGCACAAGTGTATGTGACCAAACAGAGAGTCTCCTGTAAAACTGTATCAGCAAACATTTTGAAAAGGAAAAAAGAAATGCATTTGTAAACATTAAATTTTAAACTATTTTGCTTCAAATATGATTATGATCTTTTTCTCCTGTGTTACTTTGTGATATGTCAGAAATATCTGTGAATAGTTGAAATACCTTGTCCTTATTTTAAAGTAATCAGTAAAGGAGACTGTTACTTGCTACTAATTGGGAATCTTGTTTTCGTTTCTAGATTGAAAGTCTCATTTTCATTGCAGTGAAATGAAACAAAAGATGGCAATCCTACCAAAGTGAAAAAGCCCTTAGTACCAGATTTAAAAATCAAAATATATTTTGCTATAATACAAAAAGAGCACTATTATTCAGAAGGAAGAATGACAATTTTCAAGCTAACTTTAAGAGAAGTCTCAGGGGTAATTTAAGAGCTTCTGCAATATAAAATGTCCATTTTACAAGAAGGAGCCGCTACCATAGTTCCTCACTTTGATTCAACCTGCACAAACTGCTGTTAGATGCCAAGGAATATAAGATTAACACATTTTAGTCTGGTTCATCATATTACTACAGCTTTCTGAGCTTAAGATTCCCTGGTTAAGAAAGAAACCTATCTATGCAAGACTAGCAAGAGCCTTTTGGACATTTTTACAAACGGTCCCTAGAACTCAGAATCTGAATTACTTCAGAAGGTAGACGGAAATAATTACTCAGGTGCCATGAGGTGGATTCAGGTCTCTGTTTTATCAATGCATTTCATTGCTACAATCAAACACGGACTTGTAAAGCCTTGTGACAGCTGCAGGCTCAGCAGACACTGAGGCAAGTGTTTTTGAGCTCTGGGGAAGCTGCTGTGGCTCTAAGTCACTCACCTCCACAGCTGGTTGTGCTGTGACTGTGTGTGCTGCCTTCACTCCATCTTCCTGAAGGGACAAAGTGAGGTCACTCAGAGGTTCTGTCATGAGGATCCTTCTCTTTTCAGGCAGCTCCATACAGCCACATACCTCAGCCAGGACTGCCATTTCCATATGAGCCTCAAGAAAGAGATGAAAATATGGCCTGAGGTCTTCCTATGAAGTAGATTATAGTTTTGGGTTTAGTAAATAGGCAATAGAATTTTCTGCTTAGGTACTTAAGCAAGCAGCAGAAATTACACTAAATTAACATGAAAATATTTATCAAATGTTTAACCTCTTGCCAGTTTATAATTGAATGTTTTTAAAAGACATTTTCAACTCCTTTTGCCAAAGAGATTGAAAATAAGATTCTTCATAAATGACAGCTACCAGGACCAGTGGCAGTGTGCATTCATGCATTTGCTGACATCAAAATCAGCAGAATGGAGGGACCAAGACAAGATTTTTGGTTCCTATACAGTCCCCTCACCTCTCATCAGAGCCATGTCACTAAGTCACTGGTGAGTGCTTTTAATGAAGCCCATTCATTCTGGAGAAAAGCTTCCTTCAGAAAAGGTTGCCTTCAGTAAATTAGCTGAGACTTGGAGGTCAAAACATTGGTTTTACTATAGTTGGAGATGACAAAAACCACCCTAGTAAGACTCAGTCATGAGAAGACAACCCTGAACAGAAGAACATTTATGACAGCAGTCTCCATCATCCTGCTCTGTTCTGCTGGAGAAAAGCTGCCACAGTAGCAGCTGTCTCCAACCCATGGCCCAGGGGTCTCTATACACCCCAATAAAAATTATTTCTCCTTGCAAAGGAGGCACAGTAGTTACCAGAAAGATAGCTTGACCCTAAGCTATCTTGATTTTAGCAATGCATTGTGACACTCACCTTGAAACCTGTGCACTCTGCCTTTAAAAATTTGCAACAAGAAACTACAGCTGTCTTTAAAATTTTCATTGTGAATGTTACACATACAGAGTTATTAATTAGCAAGTAAGGTCCAGTTAAATGCAATGCAAATTTTTGTTTGTATAGATCTATCTCTCAAACACCAAATTATTGAAGTTTTCCTGGTGGTTAAAACACTTTCTTACCTGCTGTTTTATCCTGGTGTCCTGTAGTCATCCAGCGTTTTATGACTTCAGATTTTCCACATCAATTAAAAACAAAAAGAGGTTGAGCAATGCATTGGTGTAAACCTGCAAAACATTTTAGTGGTAAGTTTCAGTAATGATTTGAAAGATCATTGCACTAACTTGAAAAGCTTGAGGAGATTCCTTTCTCAGACCCCACCTACTGCATCAAACGGACCTAGCAATACACGAGGAAATGCATTTGGAATGTCTGTAGTGCTCCATTTGTTTAAAATGCCAGCAGACCAAAGACCATCAGGGACCACAAAGACAAGTTTTCAACAGTACAGACTGAAGCACCTCTAGATTTCAGAAACCAGCACCATGTAAGTTTTCAGGACTGTAAGTCCAAAATTAATCAAATCACCATTCTAGTGGCTCTGCTCTTACCCATTCTCCTTGTGCACTTGTGTGACCTCTTCCAAACCCTGTTTTTTACTTTAAAACAAACCATCCTTTAGATAGTGTTTTACACTGATTGCTTTGGGCCAAGATAGACTATTACTTGGAAAAAAACCCAAACCCAACCAAACACATGGGTTATTTTTTATCTTTCTTCTTTAAGTTGAAAAAACAGCCTGGGTGACATTACTGAAATCAGGATAGTCAGATCAGGATTGATCCAGTTCACATCACTGGATGTGAATGCTCACTGGACTGATCACATTAGGTTGCCTTTTTTCTCCTAAGAAATGTTTAATTTAATGGCAGAGAGCCAGATAGGACATCATGCTTACACATGCCTGATATATGTCAAAAGCATAGATTTATTTCTCAGTTTCTTAATAATACGTCAAACAGCAGAACAAGTTAGATCTGAATTTTCTGGATAAAACCAGAAACATTTCCTGTCTCTCCATCACTATTTTTCCTCAGTTTGCTTAAGAGATGTTAAGAATCAACCAATTTTTTTCTTTACTCTAAGAAATATGTAAGCTCGCTCTGTACATACAGTCAGATTTTTGCCACTCTGCTGTTTTCCTGCAATCCAACTATTAAAGATCTCCCCAAGCCTCCATGTCCATCAAACCACTCTTCTGCAGCTGTCTCAGAAACCATGTGCAAATCTCAGGGCCATCTCTACAGCACCTCGGTGCTCTGTGTACCAGGGAGCATTATGTGTGATGGCATGTACTCTGTGTGTGTACACATGATTATGTGCACAACAGGCTGGGGCCTGGATTCAGTGTTTGAGCAAGGAAGCAGAGTTCCATCTGGCACACAGGATAAGGATGCTCCTCCTCTCTGTGACACAGACAAATCCTGCTTTCCTCTGACCACAAGTTACTACAGCACTTTTCCAATAATTTTTTAAACTTAGTACTTTGACTTTTTACCTTCTCTTCAGGCCAGGAACAGTCCTCTGTCACACTTTTCTCCCAGGTTTTAACTTGTCATGCATTTCAACAGCCCATGTTCTAGTTTCACACTCTTACCCTGAATACTCTTGATATATTCATTCTGAGTTTGGCAAACACCTGGGAAGACAAAGTATAGTGTGTACTCAGAGAATGATTTTACTGCATTTGTATACAACACCAGTGCTAAAATTTGAGATTGACACTCAAGGAATTTCAGGAAGACACCATCATTGTTTTGATACCACAGTGCCCCAGCAGAAATGGGACAACATCACCTCTACCCTTGCCTTTTGCCCTGCCCCCATTTTGGATCAAAAACTTGAAGAAATGGACTCAGCAGGTTTTTCCCCCTATCAGAACAGTGCAAGACAGGATTCCCTTATGTGTGAAGCAGGATTACTGTGGCATGCATACACTCCAGTTTAGTACTAGCGTCTTTGAACCACAAAGAACAGGAAAAAAAGCCTTCCAATGAAAATTGACTTTAATTCTCACAACCCTGGTTTCAAGTCTAGCACAAAAGTAAGAGCTCCTCATTTTGGAGCTCATGCAGTTGTGCCACATCAGCTGGTGATGACACCACCAGAATCCTCAGCAAAGACCATCCTGACATCCAGCACAATGTGAGTAGAGAACTAAACCCAAATAAGTACTGAGCAATGCTAGTTATGTTTTAAATTAGGAAAATAACTGTGAGACTGTCTAAGGCAAGAAATTTGATTAACAGGATTCAGAGGGGTGTCCAAGAGAGACACTTTGACTTCCATCCCTCTGAAGTTCTGAGATGGCTCAAAGAATGTTGTCATCTTCCCTCAGTTTCCTGGATCAGTTGGAGGACCAAAGTTGGAGCTCTTTAAAGTTTTCCTGTCCCAATGCCGAGTGTTCTCTCTCAAATATGAATGATTCTTGCTAATAGTCTAGGGGATTCCTTTAGCCATTTGTACCTTGGAGTGAATACACAGGGTTTGAAGCCACTGGAACTGCTCACTAATAATAAAGTCCACAACTCTATGGTGCACATCAATTTGCATAGGAACCAGGAATCCTTATTGCATAGTTAAAGGGTCATTTGGCTGTGAGCAATTCAGTCACTCTCCTTTCATGTGCCACTGGTTCTATCCTGATTTTAAAGATATTATAGTTGGCTGAACTCTATTACTGAAGGTTGCCTCTTAGAACTAAGTGATGCTTAATTACTCGCAAGGTGCACCAGGGAGTTTTGTGGGGTGTCAGGAGACCTCAGCATTCTGGCAGCTGGTCCATGTATCAGCAAACAGCTCTGGCACACTCACTACAGAATTCGCTGCAAACTGCTCTGCCAGCTTTTATTTTATAAATTTATTATTTATTTATTTTTTAATTTGCTTGCCAAATAAAGATATGTGACTGGGGCTTGAAAAAAAAATTACATTAATACGAAAAACAGGCAGAGAAAGTAGCTGGTACATCGAGGAATGCCTTCATCACCACATGGCCTTTGATCAGATTACACTGGCAGTTAGAAAGATAGACAGGAATTGTAAGGATTCAACTACAGCTTGGCCACAGAACTCCAGCCCACAGCTTCTCACACAAGTTCTTCATAACCCTGTTCTTCATCTTTTATTCAGCCATTCCCTCCCAGGGCACCACTTAGTCCAAAGAGTGTGCTTGGCATTGCAGCAAACACAAATGATGACCACCCCTCTCTGGCTGGCTGTGACCAGGTGGTCCCTAATGCGTGGAACTCTCTTCATGTTTCTCCCAGGTTTTGCCAGAGGTATCAGCTGGGCTACTAAAAAGACATCAGGCAAATTCAAACTTTCACGGGCCCTAGTGAAGGTAAGGACCTTTTCCTTTCCTGACATGAAAATCTGCTTCCTCCCTAAAGAGAGACCCTCACCAGACGAGACCCATTCCGTACCACCCTCTGCACTCGCTGCTCCGACTGAAATCCCATGTACTGCAAACTGTGTCTGAGTCTGCAGGTAACAAACCACACAAACCCCCCAAATAGGGCAACATCCTGAGCGTGCAGCAGACAGATGGGAGCTATGACACTTCAAAAAGCAGCTATGCATGAAACTGCAGGAGGCACAAACGGGGAATGCAAGAAATCCTGCAACTGCACTCAGCAGTACACGACTGCAAAACAACTGGACTCCATTTCTGGCCTGAACTGACAACGACTTGTGAGTTTTCCAACAGTCAGTCTGCCTGGAACAGCCTAGGAATACAGCATCTCCAAACCACATGAGGCTGCCAACAGCAACTCCAAGGTAATCCTGCAGCATGCAAAATATTATGTGAGAGGGATTTACAAACCTTGCTATTAAAAATATCCTTGGAATGATGGCTCTGTCCTGACACTCAATACTGACAATCCCTGCTTCATGTTTCAGTGGCAACAACTCCCTTTGAGGAAGAGAAACATCTTGCACTCATAATGGAACTGCACAGACATGCAGCAGAACAGGCACAGGCTGCTCCAATGGTCTCAAGCCTTGCCCACCAGCCTTTCAGTTGAGGGGTCAGGCTGTTTGTGAGCTCCCTGAACACATTCAAGGGATGAGTAGAAATTTTCTCTGTGCACCTCTCCACACCCCTATTCATACTGCTGTAAGAAAGGTAACCTCACCCACGTGACAGATAAGAGAGGTGAGCAAATGCTTATATCGTGCACCCAGAGTAGGTAAGTGCCATTCACCTGAACTCTCCAGTTCTCCTGCCACACACTGTCCTCTTGACACACAGCCACAGAGACCCAGGTTAACCAGCCTAACCTGCAACAGCAGCTAGTTCAAAGCCGTAACACAATTAAAAGCTTCTGTTACCCAGCATTATCGAAGGGGAGAAACGTTATTAACAGGTCTTTGACTTCCAGAAGCCTGGACCTTTTTCACCACCACAGTCAGGGGAGACGCTATGGATCCAGATGCCACTGGCTTCTGTGGTACAAGATTGGGCCCATTGTTCATACCATACAAAATGCTGTGCTTCAGATTAAAATGCTGCTCAAAGAAATGCATCTGACACTCTCTCCTGAAGGAACTGCTGGACAGGGCATCTCGAAGCTAAGAAACCCAAAAGATGTTTCAAAGGAACTTGGGTAGCTGTGAGACAAGCAACTACATCAGACACTGATGAATTCACCGTGCTCCCTGAGCTATTTGCATGTGATTTATCTCAGTTTCTAGTTAATTTTTAACAGTCCCCTGTCCCTTGCCAAGCATTTGGCAAACTCACTGCGTGTGCTCCAGAAACAAACATCCAAGCAGCAGTTCAAAGCGGATGCCGTAAATGGAGTTTTTACTCAAAGTACAAAATATTGTTTAAAATCCTATTTCTCCTGAATCTGAAAATGAACAAACCCTTTCCCCCACATCAAAGAATTGAAATGCAACATCTCTCCCTTCTCCATCACGTTCTACTGTGCACCACATCTGTTTTTCTCCCTACCTATGTATAACATGTCATTCCTATCTCGTATGCCGACCACTCTAAGGGCTCCAGAGTAGATTCTTCAATTAAACGAAGCTACCGACATTCAAAGTCTTTTACGCAGTGCGTTTGCACCAACACAAACCAAGGCAGCATGATGACAAGACAAAGGGAGAGCTCTTGGAGCCTCACATTTCAGGACACTACTACTTCGCTGCAGAGCTTCCTGTCTAGTCCACAGTGACATCAACCTGTCTAAAGCTCTCCAACAGGGCTGCCAGCAACTGTAGAAACAGTACACTTGAAATACTGGCACTCTCACCTGTAAAATGCAAACCCTCAAGCTGCCTCCTCTAGTTCCAGTCATTTGAATCCTTTGGGCTGGTGGAGAGGTTGTGCTGCTGGCTACCAGCTCCAGCTGAGGGCTCTGACTCCAGGCAGGACCCAATCCTGCCACTACTGCCCTGGCTTCAGTGAGGGCTGGGGCCCCCAGGTGTGAACAGATTCAAACCGAGTCTCTACAAATCAAACTGGAAGAATTCCCATTTGCCTCTGAGCTTTCCTAGTTGGGCAGTCCACAAAGCACAACAACCTAAATTTACGTAGCGAATCAGGCCTGCGCTACCCACACCGCAGTGCCAGGGCAGCCCCGGGAGCTGGGATGCTGAGGGTACACTGGACTGACAGCAGGTGAGTGGGCACTGGTGTTGCTCCTGAGCATAACCAAGTCTTTGATTAAGCAGCAAGCAGCCAGGGCTGCCAATCAGAACAGGAGTGTTTCTTTATCTTGCCCGAGGTAAGTGTGTGTATGTGCCCTTTGGAGTTGCATGTGCTCACCACAGCACACCATGTGGGGGTACAGCTTCCCATCCTCTAGATCTCTCACCCCCCTTCCTCCTCCTCATCCTCACAAAGTTGTCAGAGTTTCTCCAAATGCATTTTGGAGTTTGTTCCAAGACCTCAACTTCTTTCTCTCCATCTTCCAGCTCTCTGCTGCTGCTGCTGCTGTGGTCTTGAGCTTTTGATGAAAAACAGGCTATCAAAGCCTTCCTCCTCAGCTGCATACTTCTAAGTTTAGGCCTCCCCATCTACCAGGAACATCCAAGTTAGGTATCAAGCACTGCACCTGGCAGCGTTTTCCAGATCCTGCCCAAACAATAATAAAGTTTCTTTGCCTCAGGACTTGCTGAACCCAAACATTGTTTACTCTGGCACGAGAGGCCAATTTACTCCTCGAGACAAATATTAAGCAAACAGAAATTTTTTGACTTTAGGAACTAAGAAGCTAGAACATTTTCCTGCAGCCAGTCACACCCCTTGTGCCTGTAGCACTGAGCTATTTTTAAAAATTCATTCCTGTGGTATTTTCCTAATAGCCATAAAGCAGCAGGGCATTCTCTGTAACACACTTTGCTATTATTACTCCTTCAATGCCTTCGGACTATGACCTTCCAAATTCAGATAGATTAGGCAGCTGTCAAGAGAAAAAAAAAACTATTCTCTTTGTAGCCTTTCCTCTATTGCTTGTTTTCCCCAGGCAGCAGCTCAGATCTGGCAGGAAACCAACTTAGTTCCTGCCCTAAGACTCCATCATATTTTGGAAAAGTCCATGTCCTGAATGTTGCAACTCAGGGCTTCTGCATACTAAAAAAAGAAAATAAAACCTTCTATCTTTTGCCAGTGTTTCAACAAACAAAAACGGTGAACCAAACCTAAGTGAAGAACTGTTGCCCATCTGTGTAGTAACACTCTCAATAACCTAAAAAAATAAGACTGGTATTTTAAATAGGCCAAGGGGCACCAACATCAGCCATTTAACAATCATTTCAACAGTCATACTGTTTCCTTCATCCAGTAGATGACAGGTAAAATGAGTTTGTGACCTAGCTAGTAATTTTAAAAAAAGCACAGAGTCCACAGCAAATGATGATACAAACCCATATCAGCATGAGGACCTCTTGTTAAAATAGCAGGCAGAGACAGAGCACTTAGCTGTTCTCTCTCCTCTGTATTTTTTCTCTGGTATAAAATGCACAATGTTTTTTCTAAGTCTATGTAAATATAAACAAAGATTAAAATTAGGACAAATATCTCCTCCTCCTGATTTCATCATCTGAACCCTCAACTCAGTAAGCATCTATTTTCTATTCATACCCACAATTTATTTCTGCTTGCCCATGGTCCATGCTGGGGAGAGCACTCCCAAGCAATCAACCTTTCACTCCCAGCTCCTGACCTCATTTCTTTTTTTCCATCCTTTTACATGTTCCGACCTTCTGACCATCTCCCAATGGTGAAATCAGCTTTTTGCTGCCTGAGGCAAGAGAAAATGCAATGGCAACTTACTCTTGTGAAGAAGGGATTGCCTCTTGCCGTGTTCTCTACCTGCCAGAGCAAGTCTGCAGCCATGTGTCACCCTTGCCCCAACCCGCCCCCTTGCTGCTGCCCTCAGCAATGTTTGTGAGGCCACAAGACGTGGCAAGCTCTGGAGCAACCCCTCATGGCTCTGGTTTGCATCTCGTCACACTCCCACTGCTACTGCCAACACAACCTTAGACAAAAGCCTCTTCTAAGTCAAAACCCAACTTGCTGACACACAGTGAGTCCAGCAACTGGTAATGGCGGATTTTGAAATTTAAAACTTTTCCCCTGCATGTTAACATTCTTTTCCCTCTACTCAGTGTGTCCCCACCTCTGTCCTAGGGAGGTGATGAACACAAGATACTGCGAGATACTTGCAGGTCAGAGCTTCACCCGTCAGTACAGCCCACCTGTGTCACCTCCCTCCTGGAGCTCACACTGCAGAGACAGCACAACTAAGCTGAGTGTTACTGCTCTGCTAGGAAAGCACAGCCACATCAATTCAGCTGACAGCAAACTTGTAATAAAGTTTTAGTTCAAACTATGCTACTTTTCATCAGCTGATATTCTGGCCCATGAATTCCAGCATCATTCATTTAGTCAGAAATTATATTCAATTCTCTTGTATGTCAGGATCAAAAAATGTACTTTGTTTCTTCTACGTCAAAGTTAAGGAAAAAAAAGCTGGTGGGTTGCAGAGCTCCCTAAAGCCAAATGCTAATAATTGCTGGATGAGAAAACAACAAACAAAAAGTTATCGACAACTTCTACCTAATTTCAGAGCACAAGCAGGAAAAGGACTTCAACAGAAAAGAGCCAAATTCCATGAGAAAAAAAAGTATTTTTTCCTTCTACTCAATATTTCTTGCAATAATTCCAGTGATTTATCTATGTTTCTAGACTCTTTAGTTGTTCTCACAGACACTGGAAATTAAAAAATAAAATCAACTTTCAACCTCCTCTGAACAAGCTACAGTGAAGTGCAACAGGTAATAAGTAGAACGTGCCTCTAGCAGGCAGCCAATTCCAATACTACAGATTTATTTATATAGGAGGAGCAACACATATATTTTATATCTGTATGAAAAAATATGTACCTATTTATGCATCCAGGTAACACATGTAAGAAGGGTCACTTGAGAAGTATTGCCAAGGCTGGTCAGTGCTGGAAAGCAGGACCTCCCAGACCCCTCCCTGGGGCTTTCTAAGGCAGCAGGCACTACCTAAGAAGGAAAGACCTCCCCTAGTGCCAGGTTTTTCCCATTTCACAGGTGCAAACCCTCAGCAGTTTGTCAGGCTCTGCTTGTTATAACAAAAGCCTTCAGTGTCCTGACATTTTAAAAGGGTTCAAAGAAACATAACCTGAGCTAGTTAAAAATATCACGTGGAGTGTGTACACACATCCACCCTGCTCTAAGCCAAAAATCACAGAAAGCAAAGTTTGTATGGTCTAATAGCACATCCTACCTATCCCCCCTCTCTTGCAGAACTCCTCCAAAACAGTGTCTGCCCTGTTGCCTTGCCTGGTGTGCTTTGAAAGCCCCAGTGACCCTCTCTTCTCAGCAGGCAAAGGGCCTGTGCACACCCAGGCTGTGCCTGGCACAACGGGGCAGAGCCTGGCACCTCCAGGGGTACCTGATGGAAACAGATGATGGAGGGATCACGCTGCAGTACTTTTCCTGACCTTCAGCCAGAAGGTTTGTTCTACCTAGTTTGAAGCTCCTCCTCTTGGAGACCACCCAAAATGTCTTTGTACAGTTCAGGTTGTGTCTTAATCACGCGGCCAAACTTAAGGCCTGTGGCTCTTTTGATCTCTCACGGTTAATCAAACTTCTCAGCCACTGTTGATGCTGCTCTCAGATGCAGGCACTGCTACAGAGAGAAGGAAAAATGATCAAGAAATAAATAACACCCACATAATGCAGGTAAACCACCACCGCCAGTTTTCTGTCTCTTTGCTGGGAAAATTCTACATGTCCCAGATTTTCAATACACAGTGTCGTTTTATATTTAAAAAACAACATAAATGATATTACCAACCCTACTGTACAAAATAACAGAAGGTTACAGACTGTGCAAGGAGTAGCCAGGCAACCAGGCTTCCTGCATGACAGTTCTGGGGTATTTTGATACCATGCCAGAGGCTGACAGCAGCCCTGGATTATTGCCTCCTAGCAATGCCTCCAGGCTGCTCTTCCTACCATGCAATTCATCTCTGTTCCGCTGTTCACATCAGCATGCTCCGAATGCCAAGTGTCAAGCTTTGGGTCGGGGTGCATTTCACACTACTTTTGTGCTGGTGCAAAAGTGATGCCATGAAGTGGCAGGAAAGAAGGCATTGGACTCTCAGACTAGAAAACATCTAAAGAATTGATGGAGAAAATCCCGTGCCACTGTAAGAGAAAGATTCCTTTTGGAAAGTCAGTAGTGCCCAAATAGGTGATGCTACAATAGTTAATTAATAGTTTTCTACCGTGCCATTGTGATCCATGAGAGATCTTACACTAGATGCTGTATGAATAAAGAGGTTTTTTTCAGGGGAATCCCACCTGTTATGCCATTTGCTTTAACAGACAAAAGCCCCAAAATAGTCTTCTCATCTCTTCTTTAGGGTACTTTTTATGTGAAAAGATTATTTTCAATAAAAAAAAAATACTTGACTCTTGCAATACCCTCCTGACTGGTACAGTGCCATCATCCAAAAGAAACCTTCCTCAGATGAATTTAGCACAGTCTGCTATCAGCACTTAAAGCTCTTTTCGTTCAGCATTATAAAATTGTTTGTCTCCTGAATATTAGAGTTTCACTTCAGGCCCTGCCAAGGTCAATATGCAAGATAAATACTCTTCCCCCGTCATGGCCCAGTGGGAGGTCTCTTAAGCACCTCAGGTTTGCCATATAATGCCTGGGGAAACATGAGATCCAACATTTCACATGCTAAATTAAGTCAGATTTCAGAATGCAAGCAAGATTTTACTTCAGCTATTCTGTTCTTACCCTCTCTGATACAGAAAAGAAGGGATCCTCTCTAAATCTGAGATGCTTTGACTCACAGCAATAGAAAAAAGAAATCAATTTTTTTTTTCTATTGCTGCGAGCAGATCTTTAGCTGAACAAGAGCTGTCACACCAACCTCCTCCAGGAAAAGTTAAGTGCCTGGAACTGAGAAGAAGGGGGATTGGGAAGGGTGAGTGGGAGAGAAACACCATCACTCACACCCCCAAAACAGAAAGAGATCCATTTATAAGAATTCTCTCCCTCAGAATATCTTCCTTAAAAATAACTTCCCCTCCCCTTAAAAATTGATATATCTTTAATAGTAATATTATCAATATTTATTTTTGTTATTGTTTTGCCAGTGAAAGTCTGGGCCACTTTGAATAATCTTTTCTCCAAATGAACCCATAAGTTTTCATAGTTTTCATAGTGTTTGGCCTGGAATGAATATGTGCCCTGATAAAGTGCAATGACATTCGCTGAAATCTAACTACTTTATATTTCATCTGGCAAAAAGATGTTTATAATTCAGAGGTCTACATATTCCTCAAAACATCTTGGTTATTCAATTAAGTTCATAATGAAAGTGGAGTAATTCACAGGAATAATCTGTTAACCCAAAGCAGGAACTTTATACCTGAGGACACACACTAACACATGCATGAAAAGATGATGTGAGTTTGTCTTGGTTGGACTCTATCTGCACAGTTTGTGTCAATCTGCAGCATTTCACTGTCAGTACAGCTATTGCTGTCTGCACTACCAAGCTAGAACAGACTTATTACGTCTAGTTAACTGTGAGTCCTGACCCCAATGTGTCCAACAAACCTCCAGACAGTTAAGGAAAATCTTGCCCTTTTTAATTTTCAGCAACAGTGTGAGCGATTGAGACCTGTCAGAGATGCTGACATCTAAATATGCTTCACAAACTTCTGAGTTTTGACTGCTTCACTGTATTTCCTGAATGTATTATGCCTGCAATTCTCCTCCTCTGAATCACACAACTCATCCGTGTCAAAATAAATGTATCACCTATTAATTTCCATTCTTCTGCTCAGACAGTTATTTCACACCTCCAGCAGACAAGCGCAGTGCAATGGCAGGGCACCAGGTTGCTAACCTAATATCACAGAGGAGGTTACAGCATTCTCCCCCTTCAGTATGTGCACTTGGCAGTCTTCTGAATAGATTTCTGGTAAAAAATAAACCAGATATAGTTTTTCAGTTTTAAGAGAGCTCTTCCCTCAGTTCATAGACCTGGTGTCCACTCTGACTCTTTCAGTTTAAAGAGAGATGCAGTTTTTCTTGTTCTGCTGTAATTGGTGAAGGCTCTTTCCTAAAAAACATTTCATGGGGAAGTTAAACCCTACACAGAAAACATTTCACAAATGATGAAAAGTTGTCACCTTTGACAATTCCATTTTCAAGAGAAAACAACAAACCAGAAAACAACAGACCTGAAAACAAGCATGTTTTAAAGGAGCAAGAGGCAATTCTTAAAGGAAACTGAATCCATGTATCTGACAAAGCAGTGATACAGCTGGATAGAGCTCCACTTCTTGACCATCCATGTCAAAGATTAAAAAATAAAACAAGTCAAGATATTTCCTAGTGTGGAGTAACTCAACCTCTCACAGAAAACCTCTCCATTTGGTTAAACCACTACATCCTGTCTTTCAGTCAAATTAAACTCAGTTTTGCTTTCACATATTTCTACTCTACGGTGCCTCCTTGCTACCAGCAGAGCGGGTGTATTTTTCCATAAGAAACGACTGGCAGAAATGCAAAGGAAGTGTACTTATCAGCACGCTCTCACCCTAATGTCCAACTAAAACAACAGCTGAGCAAATCTGCTGTTTTCATGTTTGGTAAATCAGGTGGCCAGCACCAGCTCTCTGCCACCCAAACCTCATTTGACACTGATGCCACTCGCCAGCAGCAGCAGCACAGCTGTTCCCTGAATGCTGCTCTGTCAGCACGCACCGCAGTCTCTCATTAGGACAATGTTAATTTAATTAAGAACATTTTAATACGGACAAAAGGCAATTAAAAAGCCTGTCAGTCATTGTATAAAATTTCCCAGCTTATGTTCTTTGAATATAAGAGCTCATCACAAACCTGCCACTGATATACCAAGCAGGCTATCAGTCCTCTTTATGGCACAATGTCTGTAGCACACAATGAACACCCTCTCCACCTTATACATTTACTCAGCTCAGTGGCAGAGTCTCATCCCCAAACTACTTTAAAAGGTACTTGCTTTTTGAGATGGCCTTACAGTGTTCTCAGATTACAAAAAAAAACCCCTGTCCAACAGATTTCAGATGCTGTTCTTTTTAATAAATACACCTACAGGATTCCTTCTGCAGCATGAAAAGGGAAGAGAGCTAACACCTCGGACACCTGGTGAACACAAGTAAAATCTTCCTCCCATAAATTCAGGTTAACAGCAGTTACCATTGTTACATGAAGAGCTATGCTTTGTCTACAGCTTTCATCCCTGAGCCTTGAGGGAAGGTGCTCCAGGGGGACCACTGGTCTAGAGGATACCTGTTTGCAGTACCCGCATGTGGACATCTGAGAGCTGAGAGTCAGCCAGGGTAAACACCACACTAAAGCCAGCAATCTGCAACAAGATTGTTCTTTTATGCCCAGTCTAGTAAAGTTTCATACTCAGCTCTGCCAAAATCATGCTGTCAAATGCCAGATTATCATATCCCACTGATTCACATACACTCCTGAATACACTTCCTGAAATGCATCCAAGAAATGCCATAAAATCATGCACCTAGAAGTGGCAAAAATAATAACCCCAGAAAACAAAAAAGGGAGGTAACAATAGGAGAATTCATTGCAGGAACAGAAGCATATCAGAGCAACGACAGAAAATCAAGCCCTAACAGTGTAGAGAAGTCACGCAGAACAAACATGACTTCTATCATTGTATTAAGGATCTGGAAAGACAGACAAATCAAGCACTGGAGCACATAGTTAAGTTTCCTCCTACAGTCCAGTATGGAAGTTTCTGGCAAAAACAATGATATTTACTACAAGCTTTAGTGTCTTGCCTCAGTGTTCATTCAGGGGCAGATCAGATTAAAAGTTTTCTTTCTAAGTGACTGTTTCTTACTCACCATGAATCCTAATAAAAGACACAGGGTATGAGACACATCCAGAAAATACTCAATCTGGATTGCTTAATGTTACTTTTCTTCTTCTGTGTCCAAATCTACATTGCTGCTCTTGACAGATGCTTTTAACAAGAGGAGTGCCCAGCTTGGTCCCCAGCTAAAAATGCATTATGATCTTTGCTGAGTAAGACTGTTGGATTTACTCCACTGTTTGAGCAGCTGTCTAAACTACTACTCTAAGTATGATATTCAGCTTGCTGCATTAATGTCAGATTTCCTGTGTGCAATTTTAACTGCAAAGAAATGGGCCTGATCAGAGGCTGAGTGAGAGCAACATTTATGCCCTTGAAGGTGGTATAAAGAGAAGAGAAACAATAGCTGGCTTGCATGAAACAGAATCTGTGTCACAGGGGGAAGACGGACACTTGCATCCTACAAGATTCTAATTAGCACCTTTCCTTTCAGCTCCAAGTTGAATGATTGCCATTGGAAGACACTGAAGTCTTGCTCCGTAGTTGTACACAAATCCCAAAGACATTAAGGGAAACAGTAGGATATAAAAGTTGGCTAGCACCAAAAACCCTGGGCATGAAAAACCAACACAATCAACATCAGTGTTACTTCTGGTAAATAACAATTGACATAGGTGAGAGCTGAAAAAGGGGGGCAAAGAAATCCTAAGAGAGAATCTGCTACATTCTATAAACGGCTCGTTTCTCAGGATACCCTTATGTCATGAGTGTGCCACAGGACGCTTGTCACATTAAACAACTGCCCACGAGACACAAACGTATATCTGATAATCTTTTCTTTGGCATGAAATGTTCTGCATGTCATGCTTTGAACGCCTTCCGAGAATCTGAGCTGTTGGCTCCCTAATGAGACGTGTCCCTCATTTACGCATGACTGGGCCTTAGACTTCCCAAAGAGGCCAGACCTACCTGAGGGGCTCTGCAAAGCAAACACCAGCTTCAGGAAAGGCAGTAAACACGAGAATACCTCTTAAACAAATAATTACACAAGCGCAATACTGGGAGAACGGATGCATTCCAGACTCGCACTAGTTGAGAGTTTCTGGATAACAAATTAGTTCAGCAACACTTGACATTAATCCCTTTGTTCTCTGTACATATTAAGTTGCTCCCATGTTGTCTGTGGTTAAGAGATAGAATATGGGGAGCTGTCTGTTACCTGGAAGTACTCTGAATAATGAAGAAAGAGTACAGTTTCTACTCTTTTTTAATGGTGAAAAACCCTTCCATGCTGTCAGTACATTCTAAATGCCTACACAAACATTTTATTTGACTTTGCAGGTCTCCCAGGTTTCCATAGCCCTTCTTTCCCCTCTGAATGGGTCTGAAGTTCAAACTCTTCCAGGAATACCTGACGGTAACTCCCACCAGCACTGCCAATATTCTCCAGCCCTACTGATATCTGAAGAGGCCCACTTGGAGACTGAAGACTCTGGATTTTTTGATTAAGCTACAGTGAAATATTCCTTTCAATTAAGCATAATTTTGTATAATTAATCTCCACAGAAAGCATTAATTTACCTTGCTATCTCAGATTTCCCCAGAGAAAACCTTTACAGCTCAAATGATCCCTCCATGTATCATCATAAATCATTGCACCTTAGTAATGCAGCCTGCAAGTACAAAGAGCTTCCCACACACCGGTTCTCTCAAAACAGAATATATATGCCACATACAGCACACACATGAATTCCAGCCTTCAGCAAAACAAATCCTGCCACAAGATGCTCCAATGTGAGCCAACCTCTCGGCATTACCAAGGCTCTCTCCCTTCACAGCTCTGGTGTTTCACGTATGTCAGCAACCCAGGAATCATCAGTATGAGCCAACTTAACAACAACCCAGTGACTAGGCAGTCTAGTTTCCCAGACTTGTCCTCTTTGGAAAACTGTTCCTTCATGTTTTTACCTATTAAAATGAAGGCTGTCTTCCATTTTCATTAAAACTGTGCAGGATTTTGCTTGGTGTACTCAGAGATGTGCAGTGCAGTGTGCACAGGGATGTTCATTTGAGCACCAGCTTTGTTAATTTGCCTTGGAAGAGGGAAGAAGTACTCCACCATGCAGCGACTTGGGGATTAATTCCATGCAGCATCAACAGCTCTCATGTGCCCTCCCAGTTTAGCTGTTGTGTTGGGAACAATTGCACCAGAGAGGGAGCAATGTTTCCCCAGCAGCTCCTCTCTAGGAGGTCAACTGGACAGACACCTCCATAAGTCTGGGGGGAAGGGGGGGATTGATAAATAGAAATGAATTTTGGTTTATGCTAAAATACTTTTGTTTTTGTCTCCTGACTAATTAGTCATGAGTTCTGAATAGCCCCCTAATATCTTTCCACAAAATAAGTCTAGTCTATATTATAGGGCACAGGGGCATAACGAAATAACTTTTCCCTGTAGCCATTTGGGCTCCAAAAACCCCATAGAAATTGCTGTCAGTTTGGCCAACATTTACTCTTACTAACTGCCATTTTTACAGGTGAGAGCAGCATTTTTGGCAGGACTGATTCTCCCTCTCCCTCTCTCTAACTGTTCTTTGATTTCAGAGAAATTGCCATTAATAATTAATTGTTATGTCATTAGGTTTGGAAGCATTCTCTTTAAAAAAACTCCTTAGTTATCCACTTGGAATAACAGATGCCACTACTATTCAGTCTCTAAAAACATCATCTCTGCTTCCAGGAGCATGCATGTACCTGGGAAATGAGGCAGGGGAAGAAGGCAGGCAGAGACAGCCTATGTTCACACAAAAGATAAAAACTGGGAGCGTGCAGGACAGGCCTAGGAAGGAACCAGGGTTAGAGACTGATCATTTGCTGACTGAGTTTGACTGAGCAATGGACAAATCTGACTAGAACATCTGCTCTCCTCAGTATCTCTGTCTTCTGCACACTCCTTTGTTTTCACAGACATGAGCTGTCCAAACTTTTAACCACCTTGATGACAACAATGTAACTTCAAACTTCCTTAGTATGTCACTTTTAAAAGCTATTATAAATAATAGCTTCTGGTCCAAATACTGTTTTCCTTCTAAATATTCCAAAAATATGCTTGGATAATTGTTATTTCTTGACTGCAAGCAAGAACAATCCTATAGTAGATGCACTTATGTATGAGAAATCCCATGGTTTCCCAAGCTCCATGAAGAACATTAAAAAAACCACCCAGAAAAACCCCCAAAACCCAGGTACTCAAATAGCTGGCCAAAAAAAAAAAAAAAAATAGAAGAGGGAGGGGAAAAAACCACTTCTAAAATGTATTAAGTAAATGTGCACTCATAGAGAAAACCTACCTACAGTATGATCCTTCTGGAATTTAATTTGTAGTTTTGGAGAGTTTGATATCACCAAAGGTTACAAGCGTTTCTTGCAGTCAGACTTGCCTGCCTCTCCTGTGAAGCTGCCACTGAACTAGACCAGAGGTGGGGGAGGATGATTACTTACTGTTTTGCACTCCGGGCAGGCTTTCAACATCAGCCAAAAAGTAATCAGCAATTACAAACGGTACTATGTGACAAAGACCATACTGAGCACTGGTTGAGCGTTCTGGCTGCACACTGTCTCCTTGCCAAGAGTTAACGAGGTAATTTTTCTCCTTGGAAGCTACACCACTTCTAAATCTGAGTAAAGGCAGCCTTTACACAAGCAGTACCTCCCCTAGAGCAGGTCTCTGAAACAAAACATTACCTAATTGTAGACTGAAGCTCTACCACTACAGCCAAGAAAGGCTCCTCCGACCTCTGACAGTAACTGCTCACAAATGGGATGTGCTACTTGAATAGGAGAAGTTCCAGGATTGGTGTGTGTACTCTCAGGGCTGTTTACATCCCTTCAACGTGTCTTTGGTGGGTGGCCTTTCTCCATTTTGGTTTTGATTGTTTCTACCCCCTCCTCTTTCCCTCGAAGGCTCTCTGGTTATAGGAGGTATTTTTAATTTTGGCTTAATAAAACAAAACAACAGAAATCCCTCAGGTCTTTAAGTGCATTCAGGCAAAGCTTAAGTTTTGACCACCCCTGCTAATTGGTTCTAGCCAGCTCAGAATAAAGCATTTAAGGAACTTGAGCCTACGTCTAACTTAAAGCTAGGAGTCATGACATTATCTTCAACCTGAGGGTGCCTCTGATCATCTTTGTGTCTTGATGAATCACTAAAACAGTGAAGAAAGCAATCTTCATGCCTGCTAATATTTGAACTTCTTAAGATTTCTTATTGAAAAGCACTCCCCTGAAAATGAAATCTGAAACAGGGTCAGCAGAGACTTTAAGAGGATTTTGTAGTCAGTCTAAGATTTCACAAGGAAAACAGGTACAGGAGATTTTTTTTCTTTTAATCAACTAAATGAGATCAGTAAGGACAAATCTCATCAATGAATGCTTCACTCAGTCTTGTTCTATTGCACAAACAGAATGGGTGGTCTGCAAAACAGGTTAACAACACTAGAGGGATGGCTCTGCCAGCATTTCCCACTGAAACCATTTACACACTGTGTATGTAAATCCTGACCCTTTTGAGGACAAATTTTCCAAGCTGAAGTCCAAATTTTTAAACGTTTAGCAGCGAGTGTGGGGGCCTGTTTTCAGGAACTTGGGTCCCATCTAGACCCAACTTAACAAAGGGTTCAGATTTTTGCAAGACCTCTGTGTAAGCAACTGGAGACTTCTGAAAACTGGCTGGGTGTTACAAGAAGCTGCTTCTATTGCATGAAATAACCTTTCCTTAACCTGGTTCACACCTCGTGGCACAGACACAAGTCTGATATTTCTGCACAAAACTGCAGAAGTCCAATGCTGTAGTAATCTACCAAGGTGGTGTACATCGTGAACAGGAGAGGCTCTGCAACAGGACAACACAGCATTGCAGCAAGTGAACAGGTGTACAGCGGAGATTCCCAACACCCATATGTTTAGATCACTTGCTACCATGACCATTTATCACACAACTTTTATGGGCAGCACATATAGTAGAGCTGCTTGAATTTTTCCAGTGACCGTTTTTTCCCCAATATT
>VZTE01003713.1:1227555-1272806 GCA_013397775.1 Eulacestoma nigropectus | reverse complement strand
AAAGAAAAAAAAAAGAAAATAAAAAGAAAAAAAGAGAAAAAAAAAGAAGGCAGCCACCTGGTCTTCGCCAGAAGAGGAGGTGGCAGTTCATGACAGAGCCTCAGGATGTGCTCATGCAAGAGCAGCCTCAGTCCATGAGGGATTGGTGCTCCTGTAACAAACAGTGAGCAAGAGGCCATAGTTTGAAGCGCCAGCTCTATGTGTCAATTATTCTACTTTGCCAGGAAAGAGTAATTAGAGAATAACTCCCTGATGCCTTCAACTCTCTCTGCTACCCCCACTGGTTCTCATCCATCAACATGAAGACTTCTCTCAGTGATTCATCACAGGAGGGCTGCCTTTTCAAGGGAGGCACTGACAGGAATTTTCCACTTCTCCCTCCCTTCCATCCGCTGTGCACAGCAGCAATCTCATTTCATTACAAGCCCAGGATTCCCATGTCAGTGGCTTCAGGTATTTGCTAATAAGGAACAAGTAGCTTCCAGGAACAGGAAACACAATGAATGCATTAAAAAACTCTTCTGAGAAAGAAAACTCATCACGTTTCCAATAGGGAAGGTGAGCTAAAGGTAAGAGCCTGTGAAAAGCTGAATGACATCCTGGAGGGAGAGAGGGAGGGCCTCTAAAGTGCACAGTAAAAGCACTATCAGACAGACAGCCAAGAAGCCCAGGCAAATACTGGTTTATCTACAGGACTTTAAGAAGAAATGTAGGGCAAGTGCATATTTGCACATATAGGACCAAGAGGCACAAAGCATTTCAGAAGGAGTAATTAGAACAACTGAGCTCAGATATACTGCAACAACACTGTGTTCCAACTGCCCATTTCACTGTTCCTCCTTGAAAAGCAATTGGAAAATTTCTCTCTGAAGTGACAAGAGGACTTACCTGATTTAGTAAAGCCCTTGGATTCATGTATATGTGCATGCACTGCATGCCTATGCCATTACTGCAAAGGAGAAATTCTAATTATTACAACCTGTTTGAGCTATTCTAGCTAGGTTCAGAGTATCCTCCAAAAAGAGCCGGCAGTTTTTAACAACCTCGTCACTTTAAAGTAAGTTGTTTGCTAACTATATTGTTGAATTCATACACGTATTGCAGCTACATATATACCCATAAAGTTTTACACTAAAGTAAGTTCTCCATGTTCCTTCTTCCAGGTACATATTGTACATGGGGAATCTCTCCAGACCTGGAGTATGGGCATTCCAGTGGCTGAAGAGCTGCCATTGAACTGGTTCCATACTGAGGACATGTAATACTTGAGAGCCACCAAGTTCCTCTCTTGAACACCCTACATCTGATGTCACCTTCTTCTTTAAGGCTAGAGAAATGATGTTGATTGAAATAACAGCTTTACTTAAAACAAAGATTTAAAATCAGAGATATTAGCTCATTCAAATTTCAAAGGACTTGAGAAAAAGAAAAAATGCATTTAGGGTAGCAACTGAACCAAGTAAAATCAAATTAACTGACAAAATGGCAAGAATGTCACCTGTTCTGTGGAAGCTAAATACTGTGTGCCCCTAAAAGTATGTTTCTGAAATTTGCAGTTTGTTTAATACTTCTAAAGTAATAATTATAATTACACAGCAGAAGATAGCAAAAGTGGCACAGTCTCACTCATGCTACACACTAGCTCCCAAACAAAATAAAGTTCTCTCTATGGATGTCATTATAAAACACAAAAGCACAGCTCAGACTTGTTTCGAGTCAGCTTGCCATGAGAATGCCATGTGAGAAAAGTTTAAGGCTAAAAAGCTTGTATTTCAACGGCTGTGAGAACACGTCAGGAATACCCAGAGGATGAATATATTCAATTTAAACAAGAACACAGTCTGAAACTATGAAAAACTGAGTAATAGTAGGATATCCCATGCTAATTTATCTAAAATGATGACTACTAGTAAAAGCTAAATATCACATGATTGATTCCATGACACTGAATTTAAAATTTATAGTCTAGATTTATCCCTGTTAACAAGAATTACTTGTTTCTCATTGAGTCCTTTTAATGGCGATCTGAAGTGGAGAAAATGTAGATGAGATAGGAAGAGAAAGATCCATCCAAAAAGCTTGATACTTCCTAGCTTGTGGTATTTCAGTGAAGCATATGAACACATCAGTGAGATTAGACCCCCCTGCTATACTTCCAAGCAGGCCTCAGTGCCTGTATTTCCCTACTGAGAAGCTGTGAGAAAACTGTTAGCAAAAAGAATTTGACATTTTACTACTGCTGAGTCAAGCAGAGTTTTCATACCTTACCAAGCCATAGCAGGACACAACAGCACTATGCAAAGTGACCTACACATTACTCTGTGCACACAATGCAAATCCACTTGAATTGCTAAAAGAGCAAAAAGAACTGATAATCGAAACTAAAAATACTTTTTTTATTATGCTCTGACCTCTGCTTTGTAAGGGAGGCTGGTTTTATTCCTGGTATTCTAGGGCTGTAGAGCTTGGTATTTGGCTAAATTTACAGAAAGTACCAATCTTCATTAACATTAAAGAAAAATCTAAATATTGCAGTAATTGAAAATACATTATATTTTATTATAACCTAACCACACCAGAGTGTTCATTATATACTATTAACATTATTGCTGGATGTAGCTGAACAAAATTTATAACAAGCTTTGTAATACCTAATAAATAATAAATCACTATTAGTATATTCTTGATAGGAGCTGTGAATTGTTTGTGGCAATCTGTGAAATTCATTCATTAACAGTATTTACTAGTGAAAGGATTGTTTACAAAATTAGTGATGGAAAACTCATTTTGTCATCTACCTTTGGCTTCCAAAGAAAGAGTTTATTCCTAGGAAAGACATATTTAGTCTTTGCTGTCTGCACTGTCCTCATACTCACACAGTACTGTGGTCACAGTATTCACTGTATATCTTTTTTCTACACTGAGTAAAATAAGGAAATGTTATTAGCTTGTTTTAGTGAGGGGAAGTGAGTCACCCAGATTATACAAGATATATCAGAAGTTTGTAGCAAGGAAGGCAATAATGGCCCGATAACTCAAGCTACCGCCATATGCACTGGATTTCCTAAAACCCCATAATTATTGTATGTACCTGTTCTGTACTCTCAGTCTTACTCCTTCGGCCAGCTCAGCTGAGAAAAGCTGATACCACCAGATGCTGTTTCTCTCTAAAATGAGGTAATGCCAGATAATTCTAGATAGACAAAGAGGAGACATTTAATACTGCTTCAGTTAGGAAATATTAATTAAAGCAGTGATCTGCAGCTTTTCCCTGGATTGTTCCCATTGAATACAAGGACTACCACATTGCTTTACTGTATCTGCTCTTTTACACAGATTACTGCGTCTGCAAACTTGGTGTCCCTGCTCCTAAAGCACATAAGGACCTATCACCAGGGAAGGAAAATACGTGAATTACAGGAGTGCATGCACTGGGGTCTCTCTACCTTTACATGCAAGACCACTTAGAGATTATTAGAGATTAATCTGAACATGGATTTACATTTTGGTTCAACAAATTTTGGAGAAAGGCTTTACAAAAAATACTTACAAATGGATTCAGTGGTAATAACACTCTACTGATCCTAGGTTTTTCTTTAAATTCTGTATAACATTGGTTTATTAAATGTTGATATAATGAGAGACATACAACAATATTGAATTATGGTCAATCACACATGCTTATGGCAGTAAAAGAAAAATTTTTAAACCTAAATGAATGGAATACAGACTCTGTTGTCATAGAATAGAGACTGTTGTCCAACAGGTATTTTGGTGCTATTATTTAAAGGACACTTTGAATGCAAATGAAATACTTTTTCTAAACAAGCCTGCAGTTTCTGGCATTAGCTTTCTACTAAGTGTGGAAACCTAGAAGATTGACAATACCAGCATTATAGTTTGGGATTCAAAGGAAAAGGAAAATCTGCAATTTTTTACTAGTCAAATATACAAATCTGATGTTAGCTCAGTGAGCACAGATCAAGTTTCATTTCTTGTCCTGGAAAGAAACACTCTTCTGGGAAAAATAATAATTCTTTCAGTCAATTTTCACAAGCTGGGCCCATCAAAAAGAATTAAAAATAGCAAGATAAGACTGATGACAGTAAAGTTTCTAACATAACCATGGGAGAGGCCAGTCTGACTCATTAGCAAAGAAAAGATAACTGGAAATGGGAGATTAAAAGGCCATACTCAGTCCCACACAATTCCCAGACCTCTTAGTAACTCAATCTGAACACTGTGAAAGCTAAATAAAGACATATCTGAATTTTTTTATACTAACTGAAGGAACTTGATAAGATACAAACATAAATTAAATCTCAAAAAGGGATATTGTGTACAACATTCACACCCTGTAAATAAGAACAGCAAGTCTATCTCAGGCCACAGAACTAACAGGCTCTCACAGTACCTCCTTCAATAATGAGTGATGCAGCTGCTGAAGAACCAAGTCATATCATTTGGGGTTTTTTGTTTTGTTGAGTTTTGTGGGATGCAGCTCTGAAGTCCAGCTAAGAGATACTCTAACCAACATCCTCCTTAGCCGGCTAAAATATCAAAGGAAATGTAGATACTGATATCCAGAAGGTCACAGAAATAACATCATACCACTGTGTGATGCCTACACAGATTAAGAATACACAAAGGCACGGGGGGCACATGGAAGTGCAGTGGTCTTGTCAGTAAGCCTAAGGATAGATTAAAACCAGAAAAAAGAAGCAAGGAAAGAATCACATGAAATTTAACCCTTACCCACTCTGACAAATTATTTAGCCCTTAGTACTTCTAGTGATCATCCAGGAACTCAGAAAAATAAATTACTTACGTGAAAGAATATGTACCACTGTCTGCCCGGCTGCTATGGTCACTGTTTCTAGTTCAAATCTAGTTCCCAAATCCAGGAAGACACTACCAAAGACTCTACCAAAAAAAGACTACCAGTGGGGAGAACATAATTTGAAAGGGAAAACTTATGCTAAACTAAAACAACAAAACCTCTCAAAAATAAAAAAAAAAACCTCCCCAAAATCAACCAACCAGAAATACCTCAAGTGAACCAGAATAGCGAAAGTTGGAGTGAAGTAAACACCAACTTTTCTCCTTTCTGCTACATTAGCTGAGCTGTTGCCATCCTGAACTGGGAAGATACTGTGGTCACAAGGAACCTAGACATGGAGAAACCAGGATGACAGAGGGAAACAAAATGGGTGCAGGAAGGGAGGTTCCTTGGATAAGAACAAATAGCCTTAGTCTTTGCTCCAAAAAAAGTGGACCAAACAGGACAAATATCCACTTGTAAAAACAAAAACAAACCCAAGAACTTAGATGCAATCTGCAATAAAAAGCTCAAAGGACTGTATGTTGTCTGAAGAAGGACACTGAAGTGTCAGCAGCAATTGTTTCACAGTCTGCAATGATCAATAGATCTAAGGCTGCCAAAAGGTTTAATTCCTTTGCATTTTTTAGAAGCCCAGCTGGGTACCCTCTGGGAATATGGCCGTCAAGGCAGGAAGCTATAGGCCCAGGTGGCTGGGACAGATTCAGGATGTTTTTAAAACGGTAGGAAAAACAGACTAGGAGAGGCTGCATTTTTCAGGCCCAACAGTGGAAAATATTTAGTTAGGATATTTTTATGCTAGTAGCAGAAGACACCAGCAGAGAACATTAATATTGATTTTTCTTTCTCCTACTAGATCTTTATGGCATCCAGTTGCAGTCTAAAACAGAGAATGACAAGGGTACAGCTGGACAAACCATGATTCTAGAAATGTACATGTTTGGAAAACCCAGCCTTCAGAAATCTTTCAAGAGCTCTTCAAAACCTTCTGCTTCCCTCACCAAGAGAACGAAGACTTCCTCTTTCAGCACCTTTCACAAAGTCTCATCTTCCACAGTTTCAGCTCAAAAGACCCCTCCCAAAACAACAAACCCCAAACCCCATGACCACCAACACAAAAAAACTCCACAGAACAAGTGATCAGGTTGCCTGTGATTTATAGACACTGTTCCCAGCCTTTCACTGACCACCTCTCTCTGAGAATTCTCAGTTTTGGAAATCCGTTGTGACAGAAGAAAAACAAAATAAAGTAAGGTGCTGCAATGTTCTGTTTGCCAAATTAAAAACTGTCCCTGATATAAAATCCTCAAATAAGGCATACAAGAATCCCATCTCCAGAGTAAATCCTCATTACTCTACACTGAGCTTGTATTGCGGAAACTGACATGTCTCAGACAATGCTCTAATAATAAAGAGCAGGGTGTCAAACTCACAATGCAAGCTAATACGTGACTGCAACCAGGTGAACAGGTCTTTGGTGTCATTTTGTTAATTTTACAAAATACATTTTAATCCTCATGCTTCAGTGATTATTAAGCCTCATGTCGCATCAGTTTTTTCCAGCTTTAAAAATGTAAAAAGATAAATCTAACACTTTCTTGTCTTCTAAAACACATTCTTCCACATTCCCATTTAATTTCAGTGCCATACTGACAGTCTTACATTATCATAACTGGTTTTCCTGGATTAAATGTAGCATTTTCAAGGAGCATTCTTAAAGACAGATTCTTCTATTTTCCTAGCCTTCCTTCCATCTCCACCATTATTTTTAGAATAATGGACATGACAAGATAGCAGACCTAACCCAGGATTTTGAGAGGGAGGAATTAGGGTGTTGGTTTTTTTTCCCCCCATATCTCCTGAAAGCTGGTACTTGTCTGAATCAGGTTTATTTTCAGCTTCTCAGCAAGAGATACGCCAATTCCTGTTTCTGTCGGTGCTTTAAATGCTTTTGGCTTCTTACTATTAAGTAATTCCCACATCTTTACTGCACAGCCACCTTATGCCCTTTGTGGGAGCCTGATTTCACTCATCTGCAGCCCTTGTATCCAATGTAGCTCAAAAGCAGGTTGCTGTCTCAATCTGTCAGTTTTAAAGTTCATGTTCAATGACTTAAAAAAGCCCCAAGAAAAGTGACAGCACTAGCTGAAAGAGCAGAGGGCCAAAGAAAACTCTCAACTTCCAATTCATACAAGAGTGATTATTCTAGAATATTTTCACATGAAAATTAAAATTGCAATGTTTCCTTTCAGGGCATGAGCTTCTAAAACGGAAGTACACTATTACTGGCAGAATAAATGATTTCTAGTCCTAAGACACAGTATTGTTGAAAACTCACCTTTCTGGTAAGAGCAATTGTTTCAGAAATTGTTACACTTGATACGATTACAGAAATAGATTGTTCAATTCACCACAGAGAAGAAGAAATTCTCCATCTTTTGATAGATTTTGGATTGACTCAGCAGCAGCTCTTACAGTGACTTCCAATTTGGGACACTTCTTTATTTCCAAACCAGATGAAAAAATGCTTTCTCAGAAATAAAGCAGGCCACAAGATACAGCAATTACTTTAAAAGTATTAGAGAACACACTTTTCCACACAATATATATGGTACTGTTTCATTTTGCTACTTTCAACATTCACAGTAAAATACCTTTTCAAATAATCTAAATGCACCTTACAGCCATCAAGTGCCAGTTAATTTTGTTCCACAGAAATATAAGATACCAAAAGCCACATGAGGTCCTCTCTCTGTGTTCAGACTTGCCCAAGCACTTCTGCACTACATCAGTATTGAAAGAGGTTTCTTGGAAAGCTTAAAGCTTCGATTTTGATCAGTTCCAACTGAAGCTCTATACTACGGAACAAACACAAAGCTCCTGGGCTCTACAGCTTCAGGATAAGACATTGATCATCAGGGTATCTTGTATGGTGAAGATGCCATAATGCCCTTCAGGTTCAGGATATCTGTGTTGTAGGTAAGACTTTCCTCTTCACACAGATTGTCCTGAATGTTTACAGTCACTTAGATTTGTGGAGAAGGAACCGTGAGGAGACCAGTTGGCTTGATCTTGTTGATTCCTCCATCTAGGATGCAGACCCTTGGGTACTTGTTTTTCACTAGATGAGCTGAAAACTGAAAAAAATGTATCATTAGCCCACTGCATATCATAGTTCTTAAATCAGAATAGCTTTAAGGAAGGCAAATTAAACAAAAAATTCCAGACCCCTGAAGTTCTTTTTTTACACCAACTAGTCCAACATAGGAGCCCAGGCCAGTGTGTTGAAACAGCTGGGATGAATTTTGCGGTCATGAAAGTGTCACACTAATAACCTTGAACTTTATTTATCTCTGTTTAGGTAGGATTTTACCTCATTCTAAAAGGACTGTTTAATCTCGGGGCAATCACTGGAGCCTCTCTCAAAGCATGAACCAACAGATATTTTTCTGTGCATTAATCTAACTCCCAGCTGTTTCCCGTAGGTTCCCAAGTGTACAAGCATCACAGTTTGATGGTATAATCATTTACTTACCTGTCAGACTTGTCCAATGTGACTTGATCTCATAGATGTCAGATATGAATTCGGGGTCTATCATCTTTAATCTTCCCCGCTCCCACCAATCTGCCCACAGGCAGGTTAAATAGTGCAAGCAAGTATACCCCCACCACTGAAAGCCTCTCTCCTCAACTCGTTCATGCCATAAACCAAACACAGCAATTGCCACTTTCCACGTAGTAACTTTGTGAAACATTATTACACCAACAAAGATATTTTGTATATGAAAATAATTATGATTAAAAAATCATAATTATGTTTCAGAATACCAAAATCCAACCCAAAGGAACAATATTTTGTGCATTACAGGTAAAACTTGCCTTCTATATACTGAGTACAAGGCATTAAAAAGCAAGCACCAAAACAGACTAATCAGTGAGAAAATAATAGTTTTACTTAATTTCCAAGAGCTGTGATAGATTGCCCTGCCATCCCAGGCTTTGAGACTGTTGCTTTCAACTTGGCTGCCAAATCTGAAACCATTTGTAAAATCATTGAGTGCTTCCAATGGGCTATGTAAAAAATTTGCTTTTCCCTTTTTGACTCTTTAAAATAATTAGTGATGCTATTTGAGAACCTGTGCAAGCATGATGTCCAGATAGCTAACTCTGCACAAACAACTAAATTACCAATTCAAGAACAGCTGTGGGCACCCCAATCAAACTCAATACATGGGATTTCTTTTTTCATTTACTTTCCTCCTAATTATCTGTTATAGTGTAACAGATACCGAGGCAGAATAAGATGTACTACATGATTACCTGATCAAGTGCAAGTCCTGAAATAATCTCTTTAATAAGTCAGAGTTCATAGTAAAGTTTTAAACTTCCATAGCCATAACCTTCGCATCACACTGAAGGTATTTTTTACATGCAATATATATTTTATATATTTTATGACTTCTGCCCACTTATGTATAAAACATAGCTACTGCATTCCTTTCTCTGTGTTTTAGGATGGATTTAACCAGGGAGTGGGCAACTGGTACATGATCTGTAACCACTGAGAACTTGTTGAAGCAGAGTAACAGGTCACTGTAAACATTTTGGCTGTTAAATTTGTTTCAGGTAGTTGCTCAGGGAAGACCAAAAGGAAGTTCAATCGTCTCGTTCCCCATCAGTTTGGGTTATTCAGTACAGGAGTCAAAGAACCAAATAAAAAGAACCAAAATAAAAAGAACCAAATCCGCGCAATCAAGCAATCAGAGCAGCTGACAGTAAACTTACACCGTATGTGGATGTCAGCTTTCATGAGCTAAGTAAATGCTATGCTTTTAGAAAGGTTCTTGGGTGCACAGGTGGTGTAATATGCACAGACACATCACTAGGAGAGTCCTAATACCTCTTGCTATAATCACAGTCCATAAAGATGCGGTGTACAGTAAAAGAGAGACAAAAGATAGCACTCAGCTGTGCATACCATGAACTCCAAAAATAGTTTATATTCCTAGTGAAATACTCCTACCAGACATCTCTATTTCACATGGACATATCTGCCACCTCACAGTGCTCTCCACCTGTGACTAATGGACAGTGCTCTGTCTTGGACACCAACGCTGCTCAGAGCCAGCAGAAAGGAAAAATGACAACAAGTGTTCAGGCTGTCAGGAAGCACCATGTTATTTCCTGAGTACAATGTCCCATGTGCCAACAGAGATGTTCCACTCTCTGACTAGTGATAACTTTAAAATGCTGATAATAAATTGTAAACTCTGCTCCAAGTGTTTCACATGCCCTAACCCTATTATAACTACTGTAATCTTAAAAGAAAATACACAAACAAATGCCTTGTACTTGGGGTTTGAGCATTAAGATCTGTGTCCCACTGTATTTTAGAATTGCTTTAGTAACCAAGGTATGTAAAAATACATTTTCTTCACTGCATATGACGAGATTACTTTAAAACCTTATAGTGACGAATTTGTTGCTTCTTGCAAGGCCTCTGGGAAGAAAGCACAGCAAAATCTGGGGCTGGTAGCAAATGATGGGCAGAAAGCACAAGAGCACAAGATGATATACTGTAAGATGAACTTCCTATTTTTTTTTTTTAAGTTGTCACAGAAGTGCTTGCTGTTGTCTGCCTAGTTTCAGTGAGAAATGCTGCAAATGCAGTTCAAAATATTGCAGCTGAACATCCAGCCAGGGAAAAACCACTGAGCAGGAAACGTACTGCTATCAGTATCTCACTACTATGGGAATTAGCTGCGAGTCAGGGGCCTAGAGGCACATTGACATAAACTGAGAGTTGCCATCCCACTCCCAATATCAGCCTCCAAGAGCTTTGCACATACATCTGCCTAGGCAATGCATAGAAGACTCCAGGTTTAAGTCACGCGGCAATAGGACTTGATCCAATTAAAGACAATTCCTAGTTTTACCTTCTGCCTTCCTCCATTTTTCAACTGAAAGTAGAAAGAGTAACTTTTGGTAAAGCATAGACTTAGAAATAGCCTCTTACTAGCATAGCAGTCTTCCTCATTAAAAGTTTGACTTTTTATAGTTCTGTTCCTCTGTACATGTCTGCACCACCCTCTCCCAGACAGAGGAGCCTGTCTGTCGCAGACAAGAACAGGAACTTGCTCACCATGTTTCTGAAATGTTCCAACACCACCTGGTATCTTGCCTTGCCAAAATACACTCTTATGAAGCCAGTATTTTCAAAACACAGGGGAGTGTTATTTGTGTATGCAGTGATGGAGGGGCGTGAGAGGAAGGACTATTTGAAACAGCTACATAGATTTTCTCCCCAATTTGACCCTCAGTTATGCCAAATATCAGTAGCCTGAATCCAAGAAATAAAGATTAAAAAAAAAATTCCTAAAAAGCTGAAAAAAAGGTAAAATCAGTGATCCAAAAAGAGCAAAATTTCATGCATCAAAAAAATCCCAAGGTGCTCTTCTGAATGAATGCCTCAGACTTTCTACAAGAGAAACTGCTATCTTGGAATGCATAGAGGGGCTCTATTTCCTTTGTAAATGCAATCATAAAGTGTCAACTAGAAGTTTACTAATAGACACCCGAATATGTAATTTGTAGTTTACTAAATAATCCAATTTACAAAGGTGCTGTTAAGACTGAAAAAAACATGGTGAAGAGATAAGCACATGGGTTACACCATCCTTAGCAACCTGTAAAGCACCTACATTTTAAAGAGAGATGTATTGAAACATACAAAGGTAGTGTACAATTGAATTTCCATTATACAGAAATATATTTCTGTAAATAGAAATAAACTGTCCTTTATTATACGATTAAACTTTCTCAAATTTATCAAATGTTTGTGTTGACATAACTTCTGAAAGAGATCTTTCCCCATACCACCAATGGATCACATTCCTCTGTAATGCTTTTGTTTTCATTTAGACAAGAAGACTACTTGGGGGAAATGGGAGTTAGTTCCTATCTGAGGAAAGGCTTCAAGGGATACTACTACAAGACTTTAAGCTTTTTACTTTCTGCTTCAGGTGATCTTTCCTCAAAATGAGATTCCCAAGTTCAGTTGCTGTGTTTTCGCTGGTTGCATCTAATGTTTAAACTGAACTTCCAAACTGAAATTCTTCTTGCTGCTTTCACAGCAAATATTACATATGAAAGGATGAACATGTGAGAAACCTGTTTAATGACTACTATTCGAGGATTTTGCTGAAGATTTTGGAAACACAGTTCCTCTATTATGTAACGCATCCATCAATTCCAGGTAAAACACCCTTCTTGGTGAGCATAACTAAGCCAGGAAGTTGCAATTTACATTTGAAAGTAGTCATTTAAGACTCTTAATGCAGATACAAAAAGTCAGGCTTTCAAAGACAGACAAGATCACAGCAAATTCATACCAAAATTTGGGCAAATATTAAACATTTTATCCTGTCTTGGTGATGCTCTCAATATAAATAGCACAACAAGACTGCTCCTTTAAGTACCACCAAGAACCTTAATGATCTGCACATTGGAGAATTTATCAAAATGTTTCTACTACCCTGTTCCAAGCAGCAAAATAACAGCTTTCAAGTGCTGCACGCGTCATGCCAGGCATGTCACGTTTTCAGACTGTTTACAGCACAGAGTCTAAGAACACAACAGCTTGAGCAGCCCCACTCCCAGCACCCTTCGGGCCAGCCACGAGGGTTGCTATGTACACATTATTCACTTTTACAGACATTCTCGTGACAGGCTTTAATTAAAGGGCACGCTGTGAGGGAAGGAGGAGTAATATGCTGCACCAGAATACCAGAAAAGATTGCTGTGACAAGTGTTACCATGGTAGAAATATTAACAGCATACTCTGAAATAGTCAGAAGAACAATAGAAGTTGGAGGAGAAATATCAACCAATTTTTGCAGTATTCATTCATTGCCACAAGATTATTTCTAGTTTCCCATTTGTAAACTCATGCTACACAAACCTCTCAGGAACTGCAGTCTATTTTGCTGTGTGATTTCAGTCCAAGAGCTCACCTACACCTCTCTGAAAGCTCAACAGTCAAAGTGATCAATCTGCAACTTTTTTAACAACACTCTCCATATGCCAGAACACACATCCAGTACACAAGATTATTTTTAGTCAGCTACTTCTTATATTGAAGAGTTCCAGATAAATGAAATGACACTTTAACACCACGGAAAGATAGGAATCGAAACCCTCCCATATCAACAAAACAGTGCCTAGTTGTTGGTTGTAGTATTACCATAAACTGAATGGAAGTAAAAAAACCACAGAAAGGACAACTTGGTGCAAACACATACTAGGGGGTGGGAGGGGTGGAACATAGAACCAACTGCTCTAACAAGATCAAGGGAAAATTCTCTACATGTAGATCTGGCCAAAAGGGAACACTTTCCATTCCATCAGTACAAAAACACAACAGTAACTTAAAGGACATACATGCAAAGATTTGAAAATAAGCCTACACAAACAGGTATTTAATAGCTAGTTTCGGAATAAGTTTTACTGAGAATGAAAGTAAGAGTAAACAGTAAATTTCTTCAAGTAATAAATTTTAAACACCTGTGTTTTAAATTTTCCACCTAGAAATTATATACATTAAAAAAATACCCAGCTGAAAGTGAGCACTTGAAAATTAAAGTCAGTTGCTGAGATTTAGCTGTTGTAACATAGCTAATTTATACTGACCAAAATAAATGCAAGGCATACATTACAGTTGAATGGAATGTAAAATGAAAATGGAGAAAGAAAACTATTCTATTTTTCGCTCAACAGAAAATAAAAAATCTGTTGGTGAACAGAAATATGTGATTTTGAAAAGAGGCATAACAGCTGGCTTGGATATAAAAAGAGAAAGCATGAGTCTGTGAAAGATTCTACCTCCTCCCCCCAAGTCTAAGGCTTGCCCTAGATCTTGAAAAATGGTCAAAGAAGTACTTGACAGAGAAAAACATTTCTTTGTGATTTGCAGTACTTCTTTCTAACATTACCCAAACTGCAAACTTTGTCCAGTTTCTACTCAAACTCTACTCAAATCCTCCTGCAGCAGTCAGTCCTCTTCAAAGGCTGGTTCAGATACAGTTTAGAGAAAAGCAAAACAACATTGCTCCAGACAAGCAGCACGGATATTCTAACTGCCAAATTCACCAACACCATCCTAGGTGGTATATCCTTACACAAGGTCCTGAACTTGTAACACGAATTTACAGTTCATTGCCATCTCTATTTCAGTTACCACTATTTCCGATTCTCTGAACTGGAATACCAGGAAACACAAAATACTGTCTCAGAGCTGAGAAACAGCCCCAGAAAGTGAAAACTCTATGTTATAATGCAATAGCTCTGAGCAACACGGATACAACCTAATCCAAGTTCCACCGAGGACAAGAGTACTCTTTCAGAGGTGCAGTCCACAACGAGTATGACCACAGACAAGACAGATGTCTGGAGAAACTCTGGAGCCTGACAGCACCACTTCACGATTCAGTTTAACCATTCTCCCATCTTTCCTCTCCTTAGAGATTTCCCAGATGATTGAAAAGCATTGACATCCTGCTTGCCAGCATCTCTCAGACATATTTTCATAGGTAAAGCCAAGGACTCCACGATTCCTCATTCCAGAAGCATTCAAACCTCTGCGTAGTAAGGCACACAGACAGGCCAAACAACACCTACATCAAATGAACAACTAAAATTTCCAGTGACTGCTACCATCCGTCTCAGTAAAAATTGAAAGAGAGAATCTAGTTTGGAGTTTTAGAATTAGCCTGTTTTTTGTGGCACTTACTTCAGAGGAGGAAAAGGAACACTCAAATTCTGCTCCTAAGATCCATCTTGCGTTTTCCCCCTTTCTCTTTCATACTTGGCTAGAACAGCGAGAGATTTAGGCCATCACTGCTGTACCTGAGCCATTCAATGCACATGAACCAAAGCCAGGGTCAGGGGCAGAATTACAGCAGCACGACACAACCCCTGGCTGGCAGCCCAAGTGTCTCTCTCGGGCTGTGTGAAGAGCATGTACTGGCAACAGCAGCTGGGCTGTCTTCTCTCCATGAAGGAAAGCACGCATACATTATGCATGTTACCATAATAAAAAGGGCTAAATGCATGGAATAAAATAATGAAGACTTAACCATGTAGTGGGGAGAGTTACAATCAGAAGGACTTTTGCTGATTAACTACAACCTTTCAAACCTTTCAAAATACAAGCTTAATCTCTTCCTCTTAAAAGGCAACAAGGAGGCTCTGATGATTCCAGTAGCCTCTGAGTCTGAATGCAGATGGGAGGGTAGGGCCTTAACAAAACAAACATGAAAGAGCCATTCTGGAAATTATAAGGGGCCCCTCCATCCCCGCAAAGAGAAGGGTTTTCATTCCAATTGTTCAGTCACTTTTCCTCAGAAACTATTTACAAAGAAACAGAGTCTAAAAGATGTATAGTGGAAACATGTCCAGAAGTTTATTGTCTAATTTCTATTTACTCACACTCCACAAGTTTTATTAGGCCCTTCCAACTAAATATATTTGTCTTTAGAAGCACAAATACACCTGTCCTTTAGTATTCTATGCAATACCTAATCTTCAGATCACCCTATGAAGTTTCATAGGTATCCATTTATAGTTTTAAGACAAGTTTATAACAGAAGAAATCATGCAAGGACCTGCTTCTCTGGCAAAGGGTTTTTAAAAGGCCTAAGGAAGATGACAATAAAATCACACAAATTCAGCAGTAACCAGACACTGTAATCTATGTGTCTCAGTCTTCATATAAGAAGAAATGCATTTTTGATAGTGTGCTGGGAGACAGAAAATGCTATATGCTATTTTCATATAGAAAAAAAATACTTCTTTTTTCCAAGCTAAGAATACGTTATACAAAAAGAATTTTGAATTTGACCCTCTCCCTCTTGCCTTGAAAACGGACAGAAAGATCTCATGGAAAATCAGAACTTCTTGTCTTTGTTTTGGAGATGATTCATGTATTTTATCTATTAGCTATTGCGATGTAATCAGAATGACTACTTTGCTTCAGTAACTTGTAGAAGTTGTCTAGACAATATATTCATAGCAGCATAACTTAATCTAGACAAAAAGTAATCAATATAACAATCAGAATTTACAATTTAGAATTTATGTCCCAGCTACAAAGACAGATGTTTTGTAAGCTTTGACTTCAGCTTATCTTTTTCCAAGCAAAACAAAAATAATTTGCTAATTATTAGACAGATTAAAGAGTCCTGTATATTTTATTCTGTTATAGCATTTAGCTGACAATAAAGCACATATATCAAAACACTGGGGGAAACACATATTTATTAAATAACCACGTGACAGAAGTAGAAGTGTGCCACTGTCAAAATTAAGTTGCTAGAGAATTATTTAGTTTCAGGCAAGATATTTCTCCTGTTCTAAATTCAGTCAATATTGCGGTAATATAGGCAAAAGTTTGAAATGGAAACAGATAATAGCTTAGCACCTCAAAGCTGACTGAAGGAGGGAAGACGAAGTAATGTCACCTTTCCATAAAAACACCCAAAATAATCCCTGTCTTACATATGCATAACTATAATCCACCTTTTTACTTGCTGCATCTCTGACTTTGAAAGTGACAAAAATCAGGAGACATGTTATTTGTCCTAGACCAAAAAAAATGCTACAGCTGAACACCTATTGCCTATTTAACTATTACATTCCCAACTGTAATAATCCCTTGTCCATAATGGAATTTACAATGTGCTTACCTGTCTATGGAGGTGGGAAAGTGGAATTCAATTCACTCAGGAGATGCTGCCACTTAACAAATCCAAAAGTTACATATAAAAATAGAATCTGGTTGATGAACTCCAGCATAATTCCTTTTATGTGGAGGTTTTCTGCTGTTTTCAGAGACAAACAAATGTCTGCTCTGTTAACAAGTGCCCAGAAAAATACAAAAGAAAGGCTGGCACCATGAGAAGCAGCCTAAAGGAAGGAATATTCTACAGAGAAGTGTGAGCCAAACACCACCACATGATACCCCTTTTACAGTATTTTTATGCTGATAATGGTGCATTCAGTAAGGCTCTTGTACATCAGCCAATATATTAATTTAATTTATAGGGTTAGTAGCATCAGTGGCTTATCATGCAGGATTACCCTGTTTTAATTCCGTCCTAAGGAAGTGTTCAACTAGAGCCAGAGCTGTCATATCCACAGACACTATGAGACATTACTCGCTTCCCTAGCCTCTTGCTGGAACAGTGCTGTGGTGAAGTTTTCAGTTTTCCCTCTCACATCTCACATTCTACACAGTATTTTCTTTCCAACTTAATTTTTTTATCATCTAGCATCAAATCAAATGCAAAAACTAGAAACAGAAATGAAGTGCAAAACCACTTTTTCTACAGGTCTGTTCAGTATACTTCACTTTGCTTTTAAAATTATTTTTAAGTGATGCCAAGTAGGCTGCTCATAGGAAGCATAATTGAAAGATTGAACCTTCTAACTACAAACAGCCCCATATACAATTAGTGTTTTTTCGCACTTAGCCCTGCCTCTCAGTCCTATATAAATTTAAACTAAACACATAACACTGCCAATCTCCAAATTTTTAGTTGAGTAAATATCAATGAACACTTCTGAAGAATTCTCCTTTATGGCAGAGGGTACAATTTTTGGCTCATCCCATTTAATCTGGAAATACATATCTCTGTTTAGAAAAATACATTTAAAGTTGAGTATCTTATAACATGGACAAAAAATGGTTTTGTTTCCACGCATTCACGTTTAGATTTTTTTCCTATGATTGGATTACCTAGTAAAGTTTAAAAAGTAATAACTACTATTCTTGTCAAGCCTTGAGCTACATAGCTTGGGCATGAAGAGTGACAGGCAGTTCTATGTAGCCATGCAGAGTAAAACTGAAACTAACCTTAAAAAAATTACCCACAAAAGAAAAAGTTTTATCAACACAGTCAAATTGAAGCTAGTTTTATACGTATTTTAAAGGTGTGATAGAACTGGTGAGTCTCTACCAGTATTTAGGCTTTAGTATTTAATTAATTTCTGGTCAAACTGGTCAATCCAGTATTTTGTTGCTATTTAAAGCTCAAACCTCCTTAGTTAGGATTTCAAGAACTCTAAAAGCAAATCAAGAGGCAAAGCAGCATTTCTCCTTTATGGAAAGCTATAATACTGACAATTCTGGGTCAACACTTGCATAAAATCTGGGTTTAGAGGATAAGACAGCATCTTTCACGTGACTGAAGTACTTGCACTCACTAAGCACACTGCAAGATTTCTTTAGCTGCACAGCAAAGGAAACATTTCATGTTCATTTCAAAAATTTTGAAACATTGAAAAAAACATCTAACTTTGCATCAGAATTGTCTCTCAGATACAGGAGAAAATGGTGTCTTCTTGGCTTTGGTGGAATTGACAACTCACACTGTACTTTCCATCCCTGGAAATTTGTTACAAGTTGTTTCTTCACTCCTTTGTTTCAGCTAGAACATTTCTGACTGGTTGTGAAAAACAACTGCCAGAAAATGACTTGGTAGTGTGTGGAATATGTCCCATAAAGACACTCACTAGTGAACACCAAAGAACTTACTTTTTCCTGTTCTTAATCCGCAGGAGTTTAGTGAATGGTTAGGCTCTTCCTGAGATAAATTTGCGTGTTTGGTAATTTAAAATGTAATTGTTGAAAGCAGATGCATAATCCACATCAAACATGTAAAGCATCATTTAAATCATCTCCATTTTGCTCTCAGCATTTTATGCATTTTGCATTTGTTCTTTTGAGAGGGGATTTATGCATTCAGCATTTTGTGGGGAATTGTGATTATTCAAGTGGCCTGATTTAATGATGAAATATCTATCATGAACTTACCCGGATTCATACACAGATCTAGATATTTCACTACTGAAACTATGTGAGAGATGGTTTCTCTTTCATGCCATCTCTGTTACTATTTAAGAAACCTGATACATATCAAAAGTTAATTTTCTAAATGATGAAATGCAGGTTAATGAAAGGGATTTCTCCCTCTACTTACAACTCCCTATAGGTATTAAAATCAACATCATGTGTCATGCTGATGCTGCTGCTGTTCCTGACATGAAGACCTTTTAATGATTAACAGCCCGCCTTGTCATATCAGGGTTACAGTTCATGTCCTTTGTGTAAACAGGCTTAAGAAATGGGTGAACTAAAGGTAAACCATAATTAAGAGTGTGTCTGAACAGAAAAAAAAGATAACTTTCCTTCATCTGAGAGAAGTATAGTGAAAGAAATGCTTTTTACTTGTTACTCTGGAGGTTCTCAACACCATCAAATATTTCATTATAGAAAAGAATAGGCAAGTTTGAATATTCTCTGTGTCTAGCTACAGGCACTGACAATAAATATATCATACGAAAGTTACCAGTAAGGATCATTCTCCTCTTCTCTAAGCACAACTGCAGGAACAAGTGATTCTAAAAAACTGGGCAATACATTGTTTCTTACTAGTAGGAATATGAATTATATCCTATTTCCTTTGTACTTCATAACATATCTGTCCCCATCCAACTTACCCTATGTGTCCTTCCTAACACCACAAAAAGTAAATGCAAGCCAATTTTCAAAGCTCTTACTGATGCACATTAGAAGTGCCAACGTCACTTCCCTAACATGACAAAAACAAAGATTTTAAAGCTGAAGAAGATAATGTCAAGCAATTTCATTTCAAAACGTCAGCGTTCTCAGATGTGGACCATTTGAAGGGAAATGCCTTTGTCTATAAGCAGAAATGAGCAACAACAAAAACATTACCTCAGACCCTGTCATCATACACAAAATTCTAATCTAAATTTTCCAGATTCTAGCATTTATTTTACTACTGCCAGCATGCATGCTATTGTTGTATCTCTAAGGATAAAAATATATGTTATAGCAATATACTTACAGCAGCTGTGTTCTTCACTGCATTTCCTACAATCACCACAACTCTTCCTTTAAAGCTCTGGAGTGTGGCAGTTGCTGGGCACTGGATGAGATCTCCTTCTGCAGTAAATGCTGATGCAAAAGGGACATTGATGCTGCCAGAAATGTGGCCACGGTTAAAGCTTAGGAAGTTCAGTTAAGGAGGTCTGAAAGGCAGAGAAACCTGTGGTACACAAATAACTGTAGGATGAACCTGCTCTTCATCCTGGCTGTCATGATACAACACCATTGGTCTTTTGTGATAGAATATTTTGACAAACCTCATTTACTGTTTACTCATACAGAGAAAAACCTTCATAGGAAAATGACATAGGAAAGAAAGCACAGAATGAAGAACTCTTTGGTTCAAAAAGGACGCAACACAGCACAGCACTACAAAAAATGATCGGCTAAATGAAATACTTAGTGCTAAAGAGCCAATATCCCCAGTATACCTAATTTTGTGGATTTCACTTCAACTCTAGTCTGCTAACAGGAGCCAAATACCAATAAGCAGCTGGAGCACCTCTTCTAGAGGCATTTTATGCAAAAGGAATGAAGTACTTAAAATGAGAACCAAAACTAAATAGGGATTATCAGGAAATGTCCTCAAACTTCCTGTCAACCCCCACATGTCCTCTACAATTTTGATCCAAATTGAAATTCTAATGTATATGACCTCAGATTCCCAAATGATGAGCACCATGTATATTATCTGAGTTCCACTAACAGCAAGTATGTAATGGGTATTGAAAAGCAAACAACTCTGAGACATCATAGTTAGCTGTCCTTCAGTTTCAGAGGATGATCATTCAATGAGATTTTATAAGCAAATATTGAAAGTCTCTTAAATAAAAATTAAGTTGGACTACTAATACCTAGCTTTTTATGAGTTTGAAAATCCACCATGACCTTGACAAAACTGTGAATTGCTATCACAGACTGTACACACATGCCTGGAATATTCCCCTTCCCCAGCTATAAGCAAAAATAGCTTTGAAGAGATGGGAAACAGGAAAGTTCTGCAAAAATATACACAATGTCAAATATCGAGACTAGTCACTCTATTCCTGTATTTGCAGAAAGCTAGTTAAACTTACAATTACATCTCAGAATCCTATTAAATAAAGGAGCTGCCTTAAATGGAGGTAAGATTTAACTGACTTAGCTTAATATTAGCATTCGTTTCTCATTATTTATGTAACAATTTTAGTTTTATGATCATCATTGTTATAGTGTGGGAAAAACATGGCTATATAAAAACATTTGAATGAACAAAAGATGATCATGTATCATTCCTTAATGTTGTCAGTTTATTTCTATTTTGAATGGGAAAATTACATCCCTCTTTCACTCATCTGTGCCAATCCCCTTTCCCCAACCCCATTTATAACCACATAACTCCCACTGCTATTGATCAGGTTCTGAAATGATCATCATTTAGACAGAAAATAACTTTAGACAAATTTAGTTACTTGAACTACTGAGTACACTTCGCTGCTCAGAGAAACATGACCTAGTCTTTAAAAAAAGTTCTAATTGATCAGACAATTAACAAAAAGGCCAAGATTTTGTGCTACAGACTGAGACACCGTAAGTATGCAGCTATAACTTTCAAAACATGAATGGAAGGCTGCCAGGATATGTGCTAACGTGCTTAATGAAATAAGCCTTAGAAGAATTGCTGGCCAACTGAAACAGCGCTTTGTGTATAATAGCTTTTCATTAGAAAGCCTTCTGTTACAAAGCTGTCTACTGGGAAAGAGGGCTGGTAGCTCTTGGCCTTGCAACGTGAGATTCATTACAAAACAATCCCTCAGCTTTCATGTGGGTCCTATTATGAAATATGAAGTATGTTTGATACTTGTTGGAAGTCCTCTCACGCTTTTCTCAAAGCACATAGAAAACAAAGTGAAAGTGAAGTTTAGCGTGACAGGCATATATGGTGAAAAAGACTAAAACCAAAATATACAAAATGATCATATTTTTGAAACACCTCACAGTGGTCTGTCACACTTTAAAACACACACCACAGAAACATACAGACAGTCTGATCCTATCCTCGTTTGTTGAAATTTTGTGACAAATACAAAGCCTGTTTCCTTATTGCGAGAATGAACAGGACACTGAACGTGGTATTCTTACAGTTTCCCACATATATTCACAACTGCTGACAGTTTAACAGCTTTCTACATGCCAGATATTTTCTTCTGCAACTGACATACAAACCAATACACTTGAGGGCAATTTTGCTACCTACCGGGCTGCCTTTTTAATTACACTTCCTACCTCTTAATACCAGATGGATGTTAGGATTTCAGTCCACCCATTATTTAAAAGGGCAGGACATTTTAGTCTGCCATAAACTTCAAACATACCAAAACATCATCAGAAGTGACTAAAGTGCACTATTCAAGCTAATGGAGATTTTTTCTCTTCAGGATGGCTCCTCATTCAAGAAACAGAAATAAAAAGTCTGATTAAGAAATTCATACTATGAGAAACACCCTCATAAACCCACTTAATTCACAGAAGTCAAATGATTTTGAAATAATTGAAACTTTGAATCTAGTCTGCTAGAGTAGAATAGGATCAATATAACAGCAGAGTAGAACCTATTATCAAGGTAGTAGAAAAGCTATAGAAACATTAAAGCAGACACCTTGCCTTTCATCCTGATTACAGGATGATTAATGAATTTATAAATAAATCCATTACCCTACACGGATAATAGCCTTTCAGTGCAATGATTGTAGCCTAGGCTTTTTATATTACTTGCTTTCCTCTTGCTTTCTCCTTGGTGATTTCTAGGAAGTAACTTTAGTAAGACAATGATGCATGTAGAAATAGAAACATAATTTAACTCGGTAGTATCAAAGCTTTCTATGCAGTAAAAATAACCTTTCATAGCTTTTACTTCCAGAAACGTCTCTTTTAAATTGGAGTCTAAAAGGATTCTCTCTTGATGAAGAAATTATCTCTCAAAAAATAACCTGTGTTTTTACTGTTATCTGAATAATAAGGAGCTCATTTTCAACAATCTAGATCCAAGAATAAAGAAAACACTGGAGACCAGAAAATAAGGAGTCAAATTACTCAGACACATGAATATATACTTAATTAGAATCCTTAACTGATGCATGAAAATAATACATGCAAGTGAAAGAAAAATTACCTTTTTTGTATTCCTTTGACCATTCTGTTTTATCTACACAGCAGATCACATTTAGAATTCAAGTTTGGCATACAAAAAAAGAATAATTTCTTGAAAATAACAGTTTTAATTCAGGATATTACAAAATTCAATTTACTATATAAAGAATAAATTTACCTTTACATAGTAGAAAGAATATTTACTTTTCTACATCACGATACTTTGTCATAAACATTGGAAAAAAGTTAATAGAAAAAAATGTTAGTGGAGGTGCTTCTCTGCATATATAATTACTTTTAAAGTGACATTTTAATAAACTAGGTGAAAAAAATGAGGTTTAAACATTATTTAAATTTTTCTACATATTTTAGCCCAAATACTGGCATTGATCCATCATTCACTTCATTGTCTAGAAACTGCACTCTTCTAATACATGTACAATATGGGAAATGTCCTCACGGTGCATTTGTTAGACACTGGAAGATCTCTTCTCGTGGTAAAACTGTCAGGAGCCTGTTGAATCCCCATCATTGGAGACCTTTAAGAACAAGCCAGACATTGGTAAAAGGAATGATTTTCCTTTCACAAAGTAAAAGGTGGACTAAAAGACTCAAAGAATCATGGATTTTTTCAAGGTCAGAAAAGACTCTAAGATCACTAAGTCCAACCATTAACCCAGCCACCACCATGGTAGTGTAGAGAGTGATAAGGTCCCTACTTCAGTCTCCTTTTCTCCAGACTAAACTCGGAATCTTCTGTTATTTTTCTATTGAGTATTGTTAGCCCACTAGGAATTATCACTTGTGACACAGCAAGCTAAGAGGAGACTACAAAAAACCCCCAAACAATCTACATCAGCTTTGCTATTACGAAATAAGCAATGTTTAACAAAAGTGATATAAACCAGTAACAAGTATATTCCCAAATATTAGGTGCAAAGTTTAGAGTTACCTCTAATAATGTCTTGTCGTTACTTATTTCCGGTTTTAAATGGATGTTGACAAAGATGTGTGGTCCGGGAGGACTACCCCTTCCAAAATGCAAACAATCCCAGTCCTGTAACTACACTACTTCAGAAAAAAACCAAGCCCAAACAATTGAAAAAATACTCCACATGCTAAGAACTGTGTACTTGAAAAGGAACACGAGTAAGGTGTAGACAGGGTAATGACCCTGGTAAAAATATAGCTCCAAAACACCTTTAAGTCTTTTCTGATTATCAGCTACTAGAGGACTTAAGTTAGGGTGGCTACATGGTTGCACTACCTGGCATAGCTAAAAGACACTCAGTAAGAATCAATTTTCCACTGAGGGACTGGCAAAGCACATGAGCTGTCAACTCTTCTCTATCTCCCTTCCATTTAATTGGAGAGTCTCACACCTTCCCAAAATATTGGTCATATTAAATGGGCAAGGTCTGCTGATAACACCTGTTATAAAGAAAAATGTACCACTAAAGCACTTCCGCTACTGGTACGAAGTGATTTCACTAAACCCACAACTTAATATGGGAAGGCAAAAAAAAAATACAATTGTCCTCTGCAAACCAGGCCTCTCCATACCAAACCTCCCTGGCCTTCAGTTCTTCCACCTTCAGTTCTTCCACTCCACCTCTACCAGATCGCTCTCTTTCCATTATGTACCATTCCAACATTATCAGTCTGCAGACAATGAGGAAGTAATTGACACAAGTAGGATTTAACAAGGCCGGCACTCAGATTTGAAGGATACTCTTCACTGTTACGGATGTCTACCACCAGCAGCTTTGGCTTGCTAGGCTTTGTTTTCTTTACCGGTGTTTTGGAATGACTAGGTCCTGTCAACTCACACAAGTCAATCAGATCTTCTGCTGAAATTCGTGGTGACACCTCTGCCTTCAGGTCATCCAACTTGATGGAGTCCCTAGACTTCAAAAGAAAAAAATTAATAATAGAGGTGAAAGAATTAGAGACATGGAGTTTTTTCAAACTTATACGAACTCAAAGTGTAACGACCTAGTTAGACTGAAACACATATTTTTCTTATAACTCTGAACTAGTCAGAGTTAAACTATCCTTACAGAAAAGCTCCAGAGCAGCGTCAAATGCCTGACAACTACAGCTCTATCTTCTGTTAGAAGTTGTTAAAATAGAAAAATTGTTTGACAATCTGTGCAAACTATTTCAGTTTGCAATTTGTTAATGAATTATTCACTGTGCCTGACAGGCTCACAACATCCACAGAACACTTCTTAGCATCAGAAATTAAGTAAATTGGCTAGAAAACACCCTCTGGAAAGAGAAACTGAAAGGTCTCATGATTGGAGCAGAAAAGATGGCTAGCAACTGGCAACTTGCCACAGAAACTGCAGGGATGTCTCTGAAGGATATAGAGCTATCTAATCACTAGTTATTACCCCAGCCCAAAGACAAGGCATAAATCAGGACACCAGAAATATAAGATTTATATGATATATAAAAATATAATAATCCTGTTTCCTAATCCAGAAAATTTGTCCTTAGTTTTGTGGGATGGGAAAATTTATGGATATATGAATATATATTAAATTAAAAAATATATTTTGGGGAATGCAACAGATTATGACACAACACACATCACATCCCTGGTAGTACTCAAGCAACTAGCATGATAATACCTGAAATTACTTTTCAGAAGAGAACATCCATTGTGAATTATCTCAGAAATATTCACAAGTACTAGAATTTCTATGCTCCACGTTCTCAAAGAGTATCAGAGTAATAGTTTTTCTGCTTCTAAAAAATATTCCACTTCTGTTACCTTGTTTTAGATTGCAGTAATCACAGCAACACATTATTTGCTTATAGCCCCATGATTCAAGAGAACAGGAGTAGCACTCTGAAGAAAATGGAGGCATTACTAATTGTTATTAGTCCGACTGACTCTTGTAAGCCCTAGCTTTCATTTTGGTTTTTAAACATACTAGTTCCTCATTTAATCTGAGGACTATTCCAAATTTAGGGAATATATTAGACAAAACAGAGAGACATACACTTTTTTTTGAGTTATGTCCCAGAAAAGGCTTCTTAAGACAGTCCAGCATTTAGAAATACCTCTGCTGTAAATCAAGTTATCCAAAAGCCCTCAAAACTACAAACAAAACCAGTAATTCTACTTCAGGGAATATTACCTCACCAAACTGCCTTTTCCATTGTATATAATAATATTCAAAACAAAAGAAGTTAAAAATTGCTAGTCTCAACAGGTCATTTCCTCCCAAGTTCAGAAAAATTGAGTCAAGACACTTTATAATCAGAAAAATTTGTAATTTATGGATAATGTATTATTTGTTTCAACAGAATAGTCAACACTCAAGGGAGACCTGTTTCCATAAAAAAACCAACATGACAGGGCACAGCCAACTCCCAGCTGAATTTTCCCAGGAGTCATCCAAGAAAATGAACTGCATTAAAGGGGAGGAGGAAGGAAAAAGTCAAACTCTTCTCACGAACTTCAGACTTGCCAAACTAATTCAGTAGTCCCATGTCTAGGGAATTCACAGCAGACGCATTTGCAAGACTGAAGAAAGACAGTAATGTAGAAAAAATACCGATTACATAAATACACGCTTGGCTGACACAGCTTAATGTGCCTGATGACAAACTGGCAGACATTGCTACACTCTCCTCAGACAATAGCTTCTGCCTCAGGAGCATGTTTAAGGAGCAACACCAAGGAGGGAAGGGAAGCAAGTCTGCTGCAAAGAGTTCAGTCCTTGAAGCAGGTTCACATGATTACAGGTAACAATAAACACTTGGGTAGCAAAGTCAGTGAACCTGGCTGAGATGACCCAAATTAAGTCTTCTGGAGAAACATTTACATTATGTTGGACTCTAATTACAAAACCACTTCCTACTTTTATTTATACAACTCTTGTCTATTCAGTTGTCCCATTCAGTTGATGGGATGAATGCCTCAGGTAAGAATGAAACCTTAAGAAGTCATGAAGTCTACGGCAGAAGACAAAACAACCAAAATTCACCTAATCTGATACAAAAACATTTGCTCTTTATCCAAAAGTATAAAGCCATACAAAGTGTTTTAGAGGTACACACAATCTGTCCGGCTAATACGTTTTAATAGCCAAGACAAGCATTCTTTCCCTTTAACTGGGTTGAAAATAAGGAGAAAGACATTCAGCTGTGAATTTTACAACCATCTTTGCCTTGACCTACTATGTCCAGATCTGCCTTAATGGTAGATTCAGTGATACAACATCTCTGTATAGGCTTTGAACAAAACTGAAGCTTCTCAACAGACTTGCTGGAAATAGAATTGCTGAGTCAATTCTTTCTCTAACAACTATTTTATCAGACTAATTTATTTCCTTCAAATTGCAAAGTGAAATATATGCATGCACTTATAAGATAATCTTTGTTAATTGCATTAAAAAAATTACTATATGTGCTGTATTTGGTAACAACTGTATTTCATCTCAGGCATTTTCTCACAGGAATTTTCTAACGAACTCTGAATTTTCTAATTCTCAGTCAGCAAAAGCTAAACATGGCTAACATCAAGCTGTCAATTATTGTACCCTGTCCTCATACCTCCTCTTTATAACCACTATCCTGCTACAGATACTTGGAAACTGCAAGTAACTACTACAGAAACTGGACTTGCATTTAATCAGCTCGTCAGGCTGTCACAGCCACTGAACACACAAATCTTGCAGATTCTTCTGAACCTTTAACACATTTCCTGCTCCTCTACACAAGAGTGTTCAGCTGTTGTCTATCACCTCAGTGCCTATTCCCTTTGCCTCAGCATGGACAAACAAGAGGAGATGTACAAGATACAGGCTGACATTTTAGACAGGTGTCTTCACATTTTTCAGGACTATTTGCTTCAGTTCCCTGTTTAGGCTTTACTACGTCATTGTGGGCATTGCTTTCCAGCCGTGAAGAACCAGAAGGAAAAGTAGGTGAAGGAAGGAAGAGGGTCCACTTTAAACCAAATCCTTGAAGTTATGTTAGCTGCACTCAGGAAAAGTTTATGGCACTGACAGTCTCTTAGTAATTATTTGCAAATATCCAACAAATTGTGAACAGGCTGTAGTATGCAAATGAGATTTTGATTTCAGCTACCTTAAGTTGCAGGTAGTCGCATCTCAGGACAGCTACTTACAATGTCTTGTTGAGTTTATCATCTGTAATTTTTTTTTTGTTTTAAACAATTAAGGGAGCATAATGATTATCTCACAATCCCGAATTCCTGTGCTAGTAATACTCTATAGGGAGTACAAACAGGACAAATGAAAAAAAAAAAAAAAAAAAGCCAGATTAACTGGGAAAAGCTTAAAAAACCCCTTAAAAGCTTATCACATATATAAAATGCTTGTTTCTTCCTTTCAGTTATCTTCCTGCTGTGATCTACTTACTCTTTTCCAAGGCAGACATGGTACATACTTGCTAAAAAAACCCCCACACTTTCTTAAAAAAGGCAAAAGCTCTACTTAAAGCACAGTGCCAGAAGGTAGTTAAAAGTCCAGTTACAAACTCGTGTTTTAGAGATTGTGTAAGAAACTATATACTGACAACAATACTGAAATGCAGTACTGCACATATACAGAGCATACTCATATATTTGCTGTCATTACTTAGGAAAGATAAAAATTACCAGAAAGACACTCACATTTTCACACATCCATGTACACACAAGTCTACATGTGCTAAGATACTGAGCTTACTACTTAAGTCGCTGTTTTCCTGCGAAGAGAAACTTATTTTAGCACATTCTAACTACAAGCATGAATCTTGCTTTAGACTATTCACCTATAAGAAACTGTTTTTCGGGGAAGACTGCCTAATCAGCAGGATGGCAACAGCAGAAAATACTTAAATTGAAGTCTGAGTCTCCTTGTTGCCCAGAAGTTTCTCTGACAACACCCTACATTCTTTACTTTCAAAGTACTAATTCTTCTCACCCCATTAATTTTCAAATAGGCCTGAGACTTGCTAATCCATATGCATTTACTGCTCTTAATAAGAAGAAATAGGCATTAAGAATTTAAATTTTTTTTTAAATATTAGAAATTAAAGCTGCTTAACCATTCTCAATTTGGAAGTCAAGTTTCAGAAAGATTAAAGCACTCCAGAACACGAGGCTGGTACAATCACAGCTCCTATCTCTTTTCCCATTAGCCTGTAATCTCTTACAGGCATTTTATCATGGCTATTAAATGAAGATATACACTTTTTTTTTTGAGAAAATAGCCAAGTATCTTTAGTTCTGCTGAACCTGAATTTAACAGTCCCATCTGATAAACACAGAAGCTATAAAGGAACTTTCTATCCATAGAAAGGATAGCTTTATCCGAGTAGATGCAGGGTTTCTCCTCTTTGTCTTTGAAGCAGGCAAAACTTAGCGCAGCTTATTTAATATATTAGGAACTTCAGACTGTACAATTAAAAGTATCAATTTATACTTTAATTTAATTATACTTCAGTCAGTATAATTAAAATCTGGGGTTCAAGTAAAATTCTCTATTCAAAATATCAAGGTCCTTCATGAAGAAACATGTTTCCTGAAAGATGTCATTCCATATTTTCGAACATATTTCTGAAATCAGTGTATGCATGTACATAGAAATAAGACTACAAAAACATTTTTTAAAAAGCTTATAAGATAATGGTTTAAGCCCTCCAGTCCCCCTCCTCGCCATTTTTTATGACAATTACTAGCAATGGCTCATACAAAAAGGCTTCAGTGTTTTTTGATGTTCAATTGCAACTGTTTATAAAGGAGGAACAGCCAAAATTTCAGATTTTAGGAACTCTTTCCTACAATTTTCCAACACTTGAGAGCCAGTGTTCTCTACACAACCTCTCTAGCAAACTGATTCTTACACTTCAGATTCAGTCGTCTGTAGCCATCATATTCTGCTTCTTATATTTTCTAGTCAAGACACTGGTGTCTACCTTCTCCATACTCCCTCTCCCTCTACTTCCTATTTAAGTTTGCTCCACTTTGTTTTGCAAGCTGTACTCTTCCATCCCCTCCACCATCCTGGCTCCTCCTCAAAGCTCCCTGCTCCACAACTCACACCTTGGGAAGTGCAAACAGCAACTTCAAGCCAACTGTCAATCATAAACATCCTCCAAATGCCTGCACACAACTTCGAAGGCAGTCTACAAAAAACGTAAGTGAGCTCTGCTTGCCAAACTAGCTCATTTTTAAGGAAACCTCTGTCAATGGAATGACATAATTAAGCGAATAAACTGAGCCAGCAGGGCTGAAAGTCAAGATATTCCCCTGCATGCAGCAGGGCAGACATGCCGCAAACTTTCAGTTATTGCCCCTGCCATGATAAAAAAGGTAAAAGCTGCTCACCACTGCATGGAACAATTTCAAAACACAAAGCTGAGGCATAATCCAGTTGTGCCTGAAAATACTCACGGGATACCTTAACGTACAATAAAACTTGAAGTAAAAGCAGAAGCAAGAATGATCTTGCCAGCCTTGAATGCTTTCCATCAGTGCCTCTTTTTTCCCCTCTTGATAGATGCTCTGTGCTCTGTCCTTGACAAGAAATTGCATTCCTTTGATTTGAAGAAAATTATTACAGAATCTTTAGAAAACAGTCAGAGATTTTCCTGCCCTCTTTAAAAACAAAACCAACCATAATTTAATATCACATCTCAATGCAAACTGCAACTGTTAGAGGAGTTTTCTTCATAATGTGTCAAGTATGGTCAGAGACCTTGGATTTAGACAATCTACCTTTTTTCATCCGTAGTTGCTATTTATTCACATTCCTGTTTTCTGAACTGGCATTAACAATGGCAGCTCTAGGACATTTTCAGTTATTTACCACCGTGAAGCCTGTCAAAACATACTGTTCAGACTCTCCCTTAACTGGTGACTATTAAGATGAATGCTTAATTCAAGTAATCGAAAAGAAGTTTGAGAATATGGTCAGCCCGACAGTTTCCCAGTAAGCTGTATGTGCTTTTCACATAATCTCCTTGGATTTCTGCACCATTCCACCCATTTTAGAGACCTGGGCCCAAACTTTGCTGTGCTATATGAAAATAATCATCAACATTTATTCCCATCAGCCTAAAATGTATTCATTCACATTTGCAGGATGGGCTTCACGACTAAATTTTGGTACAGGCTCAACTTTGCAACCAGTACGGATTCTTTCTTCTAGTTATGCTGTCACACACGTTTGATAATCAGACTTTCCACTCCTAATAACGTCAGATGAGAAAATATACATACATAGCTGTAACACTTTTACTGATAGATTAAGATGGTGTTGACACAATGACATAGGCCACCAGACAATTTGTACAAGGCTATGAACTACAAGACAGCGACAGCATCAGGCAAGACAGCTGCATCCAGAGTCTTTTCTATCCTCCAACTGCACTTCGTAACAAAGTTAGATCATAATGGTACTGTATCCTGACTCAACTGAGAAAACATACAGCACCTAGCCTGGCCTGAGGTGCACTAAGAAAGGAATGTGAGGAATCCTAAATTCAAGACTAGCCTAAGGCGGGCTCCTATAGAGACATATGTTGAGAAAAAGAATAGGGTAGGACAGAAGACTGAGGTGTAGAGGGGAAAAAGCACCTTAGGCTGACATAATACACCCCCTCCCTACATCATGGAAACTCTCTTAATAACACAGTTACAGAGCACTGTGCTCTAAGACCTAACTTTCACATGGCACACACAGGAGTTGCTGCAAGCTGGAATTAGAGTTGCTGTGGCTGGTAGGTAGCTATAGCTGTGCACCTGAGCATGTTTGTGTGTGAGACAAATCACTAAGACCCTTGAGTTTATGTCTCCTCCAAAACTTAAAAAATGGCTCCCAAACTCCATTACTTCTAATGCTACAAGCACACACAAAAAATGTAACACCAAGTGGATAATTCCTCTCTGCAGTATCTAATTGTGCTTATCAGAAGGTGAATGAAGCACTAAGCTATTTAAATCCGTGGTCTTAAAGTGTATTTTAACACACTCAGTGGGTTATTTTGACTGTTACTTCTCTTCTAAAGTAAATTCACATAAATACTGCACTGCTCTTCCATTTTCCCTTTTTCAAATGCAGACCACTATTTTTTTAATAAAATATGGATTAGTTAACAAGGCATGAAACAAAATTGTCACTCAGGAAACTTTAGTTTGGCTTTGGTTGCCAAAAAGACTTATTTCCACTACAGACCTCCCTCTCAAAGATAAAATGAGTCAGTCATGAAATACATGAAAACAAACAAAATAACAACTGTGTCTTCAGTCAGCCAGCCAGACTGCAAATCAGGACCACTGAAGCCTGAAAAATTACTAAAACATAGAGGTGTGTGATTATTTACTAATATTTTCCATGCATTGGATGAGCCACCATTTTTCATTTTAATATTCCAATAATTCTCTTTGGCAAGGACTGACATCAGACCATGCTACCAGTGCTACCACAGGCATTTCAGACAATGTCTTCTCACAGGATACACTCCACAGGGGCTAAGTCTGGACATAGAAAGGAAGAACGGAGTTACCTTAAATCCAAACTATTTAATAGCTGCAGCAAACTTGAATGCACTATTCTCCTCTGTTTACTACTTAATTGTGGACCCAAATTTTGTCTTGTAAACAGCTCATTCATCAATAAGTTCCACACGTCAAAGAGTGGTGAAGATAGCTGCCATGTTCCTTATAGTCCCACACAGTGGTTACTACTTATGATTTTTAAAGTAAATTTCTTTTCTCCAATAGTATGACAAAACTGAAAAAAAAAGAAAGAGGAGGAAAAAAGAAACTCCTAATATTTAATTGATCAAAGGCTATCAAACCTAGAATTTGATTTTAAAACAATTTCTAAATTGGGAAAAAAAATTAAAAAGAACATTCCTACAAGATGCATAGAGAAAGAACCAGCTAGATTTTTTAAAAATAAATTGTTTTACTGGTACAATTACCCTTTCCCCCTATGCACATTTGTTAATCAGTTATGGAATCCGAATTGTGGGAGGTCTAAAAGGTCAAATACACCCAGCTTTCAACTTCAAAGTGGGTATAATCGCAAAGGCTTGTGAGGAAGGACTAGTGGACAATCAGTGAATCCAGAACCTGAGCCTAAGGCTGCAGCAGAGAGTGCTCTGGCTGCTTCAACTGCCCCATTTACATTCAAAACAGATAAACACACCCTAGGGAGATCTGAAAACCAAGTCTGTGCACAACAAGCTTACAATCCTTAAATACGATCTAGAGTGTCTCAGAAACTATTACAGTCTCATATAAATAATATTTAGGTCATTACAAACATATTCTTTTAATTCTGTCTCAACTAAGCAGTACATTTGTTCCAATGAGTTTACATTTAATTAAAATAATTGCAATTTGTATTATAACTTTAAAAAAACACCCACAGCATTCATTAGAGACCTTCACATTTAACATCAGTTATTTCCTGAGCCTTATACTTTGTATTTTATCCACTCTGGCAATTGATTTAATGCCTCATCTTCTACCAGAAAAAGTCCTAAAACTATAGAAAATACACATAGATTTTTAAGATCAGTCAGAGTAAAGAAGGTGCTAAATAAGGCTTCCTTCAGATAATTTAATCTGCAGAACCAAAGTACTGGAAGCAGAGGTTTCCCTACACTCCCCACTTCCTGGTAGCTGGCTGCATGGCTTGTAAGTATCAAAAGAACTTAAAAAAGCTAACCAATAAACAGAGAAAGTTTTGAAGTTTGCAACAATTCCTAAAATATTTGCCAGAATGCGATGGGCTTATGACATGCCTAATTAAAAAGGGACTTGTTTATTCACTTACAAGAGAGTGACATAAAAAGTGCATTTTAACCACCTCATCTAAAAAACAACAAATAACCCCAACTTCTCACTCAAGCTGTTGGCAGCTACAACCAGAAAAACAGAGCATCAAAGGCAAATGTAAAATAAATTAGTAGCATTAACTGAGATCCTGAACAGTTAATGCTTTGCACAATTTGAACTAAAGACAAATTTGAGTAACAGCTTTCTGTTGAGTGTAAGAACAATGGAAGAGGAAAACAAAACCAAGTTCCATACAAAAACAGAAGACAAAAGAAACTTGAACTGGGTCAAGGCAGTCAGGAGACCCTTTAGGCAGAATATAAGTAACAGCCATTATGAACAGCATGAACATCACATAGACATTTCTCAGCTTGTAAAATGAAACAGAAGTGTTGGTACACACTACTGACCATGCTTCTTTTTGAAGAATAAATGGATTTACACATCAGTTATTTAATGGCTTAATATAAACCTAGCCAATATATTTTACAGGGACAAATACTTCCTAGGTGCACACAGGAACTCCGAAGTGAGTGCTGCTGTATGACAAATAGGCCTGAATTCCCATCTGTAGGAAGTCTATCACACAAGCTATCCTTAATTATTGGCAAAGGAAAGTTATCATCGGGAAACTTTGCTCATACTATTTCTGATAAAAACATGTTTTTCATATTTGTGTTGTTCAAGCCATTAAGTCATGTTGCTGCTTAGGTATTTCCACTGCTTCATCAAAAACTTAAAGCTGAACTGGACTGTTGGTATTTAAATCAGTGCAAGGATCTATAATCATCTGGTAAACATTTCTCCAGTTGAATGCTTTCATTCCTCAGCATCTCCCAGGAACTCCCATCCTTGAAAAGAGAATTGTGAGTAGCAGAACAAGGCAAAGCTGCAATTGTATCAGTCTCTGCATTTCTGCAAGCTCACACGTGAGCAGATATTGATAGAGAAGCTGCAACATTTTCTCCTTTTTATGGAAGTAGCTGGAGAGAGTGTATGTCTACCATATCTATAATAATGGAGACAGAGATACAGCAGACAATTTTTATATTACAGTGTTATTTGTCTCTGTGACTCCTCGACATTCCAGAAAAATACTTTGGGATGTAATTTCAGGGTATGAAAGTAAGTTTTGGGAAGAGTAGGAACAAAAAAAATCATCCATGTACTGGTAAAGAAAAGTTACAGACACAAAACTGAGTAGATTGTAGCGTAAATTCAGTAGCGAATGTAAAAGGTTTTTTCCGTTGTTATTTTTTTGACGTTTTATCTTTCTCTAAATAAACATGCAAACCCACTTAAGATGCACATTCATTCTCTCTGAAACTATTTCCTCCTTGAGATTTTATCTCAGTAGAAATATGCCTACTAGTTGAAAGAGTAAAAGATTAAGCAACACACATGTCCAGGAGGAAAAAAGAGAGCACCCAAGCCTATTTACGAAGTTGCAAATAGATGTCACTAAAATAAAAACTAAGCAATGCTAGTGACAAAAAGAGTCAAAACAGTTTTGTTTTACTGACTGCTGATTTAGGGAGAAAAATGCACACCCAGAGGGGAAATACTTCTCCTGTTATTATTAACCAAAGCACAGTAACATGCAGATACAAACAAATACTTGAGTAGCCAATAAAAAGCACTTAAGAAACAAACTGAAGCAGTGTAGAAAGAAAACACAAATACAGAGGTAAGAGACAGCTGGTGTTTACGATTAAAAACACTAAACATTTAATGTTTCAAGAAGTCATAAATTACCTTCAGAAGCAAACCCATAACTTTCTTCACAAAGGAATTGTTTCATACCCTACCCACTTTAAAATACAGAGGTGACCCACAAATATAAAACTGGAGATAGAAATGTAGTGCAAAGTACTTGTCCAAAGAATGACCAACTAAATAGGTAAGGAAACAGCAAAGTTATTTTTTAAGAGCTAAATTGAAGAGCAAAGACACAATGGTGTTTTAGAAAATCCATTAAAGGGTACTGTGTGTATGAAAGATTGAACTTAGATTTCTCTGCTTTCAAGTAGATAAAAAATTTCCCCATGGCAGCAAACAGCAGTAGAGGGCATGTCTGAAGAAAGAGATAGATACTTCAAGGATTAAGGTTAAAAATACTCACAAACAAACACAAACCACACCACCTTTGTGTGTAAATAGTGTATTTCACCAATAATTTCAATTTTTTTTTTTTTTATCAATATTGCTCTAATCCCTTAGAAGTGTCATTTTATGGAGACAAACATCCAAAAGTGCAGAACTGGTCACAAGTGAGAGGTAGCTCATTATGGACTCATGTTACACGGGACTTTCCAAGTCTGAACTATGGCTCCTGACTGAATCATAACATACTTGACTTGCATCTATCTGTCTCAAAATCTGACACACAAAAATACAGCACATGAGAGCAAACAACACATATGGAGACTACAATTTAGGATATGAACAGTCTTTCTTTTGTCCATGAGATTAGTTTCCTCTTTGCTCACATATTTCTGTATAGATCCCAGAATCTATACAGCTCTCCTTCATCTGATGAGCTAAAAAACAAAATACAGCAGTAACCAAAAGCTCCAATACACTTGTGCTTCAAAAGATGTTAAACCTTCAGCTGCACTGCAGTAAATTAAGATGTCTTTGCTGTTAGGTAGACAGAACTAGAAATGAAAGAGAAGGCAATAGAAGTTCTAGTATTTATATCTCTCCTCTTTAACATACCAAAAACATTTGCTTAGTTTCTTGGAAATTGTGGGATGGATGAGCCTAATTACTGACATTATAAACAAACACAACTTCTGGTATGCAAATAAAATCACTATCAGGAAAAAAAACATCCAAAGTACTGAAGGAATCTTGCTTGATCTGAAATAAGGATTTTTATCTCTGTTACAAATATACATCTTTTTGCTATTTATTAGTTCAGTAGACCAGTGCCGCTTTCCCCCTCTTTGCTACAACCAAGTGCTTTGACTCTTGCTTGTACACATAAAGGCACAAGCAAATGCCTGGGAATCAGAAGACTTGGTTTGTTACTCTTTTGTCATAACATTCAGAAAAGCTAGCACATACACAAAATCATTTTCACTGTTAGCACTGTCAAGCATCTGACCAGACTGCCAAGAGAGACTGAATACCTTCCTTGGAAGTTTGCTTGACCTGACGGACCAAAGTCCTGGGCAACCCCATCTGAATTCAGTGTCGGATGTGTTTTCTGCAGGAATTTGTACCAGATGACCTTAGGAGGACCTATCTGAATTACTGTACAAAAGTGCAGCCCTTGGCTCCTTGAGAAAGCCTCTCTACATATCTCTACAGCAACACAGCAGCAGTTGTGCTGGCTACAATTCCTGGATGACAACACCCGGTATTCCCCTGTAATGTCATTTTTCTTCCCCACTGCCTTTCTACATCCACCTATTGTTTCTTAAATTCTGTAAGATCTTTGAAGTTTCCTTTTGTTCTTCATTTGCATGTCTGCACTTGCAGTCCTGGATTTGTAGGTAAGGCTTCCAGAAATTACAATAGAAATAAAATAAAAACTAAAAAAAAAAAAAACAAGAAAATGACTGAATATCAAGCTCCAGTTTAGGGACTAAAAAGTAAAGAGTCACTTGAGTGACAACAACACTTCTTAGTTTCCTAGCAGTTAGGAAAAACAAATGGAAAGACTAAAATCTAATGCAATTCACCAAATAGATATAGCAGGTCTATATATACTTCCCCTATTACTGGAATGTGCTCATGAATGAAATGATTGTAGGAGAACGTAGAAGGAAAAAAAACCCAACAAAATAAAATTAATTTTTTAAGAGACTAACTAGATTTATATTTCTGAGAGGAAGGAAAGGAATAATTTTAAATCACCAATCTTCAGATTGTGCATCAGACAAGAGAAACAACCATTAGATTCTACTAGAGAGAGAGAAGAAAAATCTTTTTACTAAACTGAGTATCTATTTAATGCAGATATTCTCTTAGTTACTAGTCACTCTTTGCCAAGATAAACACAGGCATAACTCACCTACTAAACTCTCAGAATAACTTGTGGCATGTCCTTTACCTGACATGCCAAGATGGAAAAAGCAGCCAGAGCAGCCTGCATCACATTCCAGTTCCCTATCGCTCACTGGAAAACTGTTCTTTTCACTGCTTTTCTCCTATGATAAATCCTGTTTGTAATTCTGCAGGTCACCTGTGGACATTAGTTAGTTGCGGTAACAGGACTGAAGGAGCAGGAGCTGGGAGAGACAGGAGAAACATGCAATCTGAATGATTCTCCCCCCTCCAATTCCCAGGTTACTTACTAGGTCACTCCGAGGAGCTTCCTGGTAGTCTGCTGAGAAGCAGGACATGGAGCTTCTCGTGCCGTTGCTCTCAGGTGCTGGCCGCGGAGGCTGCGCGTATTGCCTGTAGGTGGCACTCTTTGGAGTCCAGCGGAACAGGTTGATTGACTCGCGAACACAACGCTCAATATCAATCTCTGGAAGGGATTTAGAGAAAAAACAAGGAATGCAAGAGCAAAATATCAGTAAAGCCAAGCAACCCAGCTATGACATTGCTAAATATACATATACCCATCTATACCTTTGTCTGTCTCTCTGTCCCTTGCTCAAAAGACATGCAGATTTCAAAAACATTTTCCCATTAAAAAAGAAAAGCATTCAGCATTTTTTTTTATTAAAAACTAGTAAAGACATTTTAAGAGTTAATTTTATCCCCAGTTATGTAGGGAAATCTGTTTAAGAGAAGTGTATCAGAACTTTAACCAATGCAAAGTCAGGACAATAACTGAAGCCTAGTCATTGTAATGCATCTTAAGTCTTTACAAGTCAGACTATTGACTGTTCAATATAAGTTTATGCAGTTCATCGAAAGTAGATTTCATACAGTGTACAGACATCAGGATTTTTTGGATCATCTGAGTGTCTTACTTGTCAGTTAAACCCTACTAAGAGCTAGAACCAAAAGCTGTCAGCTACTGAATTTGCATGGCCTGCCATTTTGACAAAGCTACATGCTATCTGTTTGCTGGAAAACAGGAGTTTTCAACATTAATTTGTGTTTGATGGCAAACATAATGGATTGTTTTAGAGATTTTAGAGAATTTTTTAAACAAACAAACAAACAATACAGTCCAAAACCCAACCAGTCATTCCCAGTGAAACATCCTGGCTGAAAGAGTAAAGTGCTATTGTGATAATATATTCCTCAGCTTGAAAGGAAAGCTGACACCTATCAAATGGGAAGCATACTAAAAGAAGATGTGATCAATTAAAAAGTAGGAAAGTACAATGAAATATGTATGGAAAAGAAAAAAAAGTAAACTACTGAAAGTGTATTTTTTGCAACACTAAACATCCTGCATCTATCTTCTAACAAGATGTAACATAAAAGCCATTTACTCTTTTATAACTATAAAAGGACTGGTTAGTTTTGCACCTCCTGTATCTGGTCTCATGAAGAGAAAAACGATCCTAACTTGCATTTTATGACAAAACTGGTGTAGTGCGACAGACAAACAGCAGGGATATCAGCACTTCTTGTGTCTGTCCCAAGATCTTGTATGATTCATTACAACAGTCATAATTTAGATTAAAGCATGCGCTTCTATGAAGAAAACGGAGGCATTGTAGCCAGGCTTTATCTGTATATCTCAATCTGTATATCTCAAACAGATTTGATGCACTGCCATCACTCATTGCCATCAGCAGATTTGATGCCTTGCCATCAGTCTGGGAGCTACTTCAGAAACCTCAGTCATTAGCAGGGTGGTGAGCAGAAGAAGCTGAAATTGAAGCTTGGGGCAGAATAATCTAGTTGGATGAGATTACTGACTTTGTTTAAAATCTGAAAGATGTGATCTATTACTCTGCCATTCAAAAAGCTGTCCATAGTCAGGTAGGATACAATCTGCAGCAGATGCTAATTCCGTTGATGACAACATGCTTATTCAAAGTCTAAAAGTCTGAAAAGTCTAAGAGTAAAACTGTGGCTTACCCAATTTTAACTCTAGCTCTAAAAACCTTTATGTGGATGTGTGAAAGTAAATCACAATTTTTCTTGACAATATCAGGTTCCCTAGCTACTTGGGATAATAGGTGCCAAAGATAAATGGACTATCTGATGTCTCAACAGTAGCTAACAATTTTTCATTTTGACTATACTGTAATAGAAGGCTGTTATTCAGCATCATTCCCAAGGAAAAGCCACACAACTGGAGAATTTTACACAATTTCCAAATTCAGGTAAAGAGAGGAGATGCCTTTCACTGGTTATTATTCCCAAAGCTCAGAAAACATCCTAAAGCACCATCATTACAGTTGCACTTCTTTCTACATTTCTGAAAACTCCTTTTATTCATAAAAAGTTGAAATTTTCAGTTCAAGACTGTAATACATGTATAGTGGGGCTGTGGTTTCTTTTTTTGCTTTGTTTTTCTTTTGTAAAGAGACTGCTGTAATTGAGTTATAAGCCCCATTTCCTGAGATTCTTAGCTAAGGAAATATTAGCAGTACTTCTGTAATAAAGGATACGAACGCAGAATTTAGCCAGTAAAAAAAAAAAATACATCTGAACACCAATAATTAATAGCATGAGAAGCACTTGGCTGTGAGAGGGTGTAATAGCCTACATATTGAAATTGAAAACAGAGAACTGAGGGATGGAATAGGAACACTGTTTACAGTAAAGCTATGAAAAAGCTAAAAGCAGAAATTGAGACTGACAGTGTTAAACACTGAAACGGGTCAAAATATTTTTCTTCGAAACAAGCTCTGTAATTCCAAAAGGAATCTATTTTAGAGAAGTGGAAAATAGGCTTGGGCACTGGAACAGGCTTCCCAGGGAAGTGGTCACAACACCAAAGTTGACAGAGTTCAAGAAGCTTTTGGACAACACTCTCAGGCACATGGTGTGACTCTTGGGGTATCCTGTGCAGGGCCAGGAGCTGGACTCAATGATCCTTGGTCCCTTCCAACTCAGCTTATTCTGTGTGTGAGTGTAAAAACAATAACCAGTTCTCACACATCAGGATGTTAGTAAAAATGTAGGAGTCTGTTGTTCTGTGATTTTGGAATGCTTGGTTTCTCTTTTCTACTAAGCAGCACTTCAGGAGGACAGCGGGCATGGCTGAAAATGAAACTCCACAGAACAAGAGAGAATTTTTAATGGTTTGTGGGGGAGGCCATCTAAAGCCTAAAACAAATTCACAGTCTGTCGATTAATTGATCTGCTTCTCAATAATGCAAAATAAAAACTGCAACAAGGCAACTGTGGTTTCCACAAGTAACAATAAAAAAACCCCACAACCACAAAATGCCCCCCAAACTATGTGCAAACCATAGGCACATGCATGCATATAATATGGGAACAGTCAACATCTAGCACCCACAAGGGAGACAAGACTAAGGGTGGCAATTCAAAGAATTTACTCACATTCTTTTTTAAAAAACAATTACTTTCAGGATATTGGAGTTTAAGACTACATTAAACTGGTATAAATATTTACAGAATATTTATTAGTCACATTGCATGAACAGGCTTCACAGTTGGGTAACCTTTAAGCCCGTCTTCATCATTTGTTTGCAATTTCGGTTTAAGAAAAATCACTTCCCGTCAGTAACTAAAATGCAATGCAATCTTGTGCAGCCTTGCTGGATAAGATCTTTTCTCCTCTTTTTGGCTAATAAGTAACGGTCTGCTGCACTACTTCAATCCTGATTTCTTCCCATGCCCTTTCAAATATATGAAAAATGAGTCAGTCTCTGGTGAAATGTCCATCTTTTGTTATCTTCCCAAGACTGTGCGTTCACACAGCATTAATCCTGCCTGTACTCTTCCTGCTCCCAAGTCACTGCATTACAAGCCAGAACACATTAGAGCTTTCACATTATTAGAAATATACCACTGATATGTTTTAATATCATAAAGAAGCATATCAAACCAGAGCCTAGATTCTTGAACAGGGCTATGAACAAACAAACAAGAGACTTCCTCAGCAGAATGCCAGAGTACTTGACATGAGCAAACAACTTAGAAGAACATTCTTCTGAGAGCAGGCTCTGCATAAATCTCCAGGTATGAGCGAGAAGTGAACAGTAACATCTAGAAAGGATGAAGAGGACTTGCTCACTCATGTACATAAAACATCTCTCTGCTCTCCAAGATCCCAGCATTGGGGTATTTAGTAGTTTAAAAATGATGTGCCTTCAGTTTTTATTAAGACAAATTATTTCATTGGAAAATCTGTAATGAAAACGTGCTGACGTAACATGGTGTCATTAAATGTGAAGCGTGAAAAAATTTAAGGCTGACTTAAAACATAATAAAAATACTATAAAAGTAAGTTAGAATTTCAAAACTTAGTACATCTTCAAATTGTTTTTGAAAAATTGCAGAGTGCCTGTATTTCAAAAAGTCAAAGCTGGAACTCAAGTATCTTAGGAACCAAAGTCCCAAGTTTCATTTTCAAACATTATGTTTAGGAGTTCTGGTTAAAATGAGATCAACTATTTCACAGTCAAGTAGCAATCAAGCCTTACAGGAAACAATTCCATGGCACCAGCTAATTGCTCAGCATCAAAAGGCTTCACTGACATATCTAAATATGCAAATAATACAGTAATTGAAAAAGGCGGGGACAGGGAAGTGAAAGAAAAGTTATCTAACAGTAACATCTTGGTTTTGCCATGGCCCCATCCTAACATTAAGCCTACTGAAATGTTTTGCTCCTTTTCTGAACTAAACTTACTGTTTATTCTAAGTTGGTTTTCATTTCGCTTTGTTCATGCTAAACTATAACTTCTTACCAAGCTGCTGTCTCCCTCTATCCACAGCCTCAACTGAAAAGGATGGCTCAGCCTGACACAGCTGCTTTTTAAGCTATGTACGTTTAAGGTTTATTATTCTAGATACAGGAGAGAAGTAGATTGCACTTGAAACAGATGTTGAAAAAAGCAGCAGTTTAAATGCAATACACCTGTGACAAAAGCACATAGAATTTTTTATTTTTACAGTAAAACTGGATGTTCATATGTTGTTCACAGCAAGTGAAGGCAAGGAATGGAGAAAAACATAAGACGAATGGGTCTTTCCTAATGAAAATCTACACAGACCAAGTCTTTGTGTGCAGTTAATCAATTCCAGAGCCTTTTCCTTGGGTAACAGGATATCGGTTAAGAAACTCAGCCAAAACAAACTGCTTCTGCATTTTGGGAATAGCCCAGAATTATGAGCTTGGTTTGACATCTCTATCACAAATACTTTATTACTACCCTGCCAGGCAACATTAGCTTTCACCACACAGCCACATAAATAGGCCAGAAATCTCTGTGCTATGGATGCTCTGGAGCTGAATAGGTCAATCAGTTCAAACTCCTGATTCCTGTTCTTAAAAGAAATACAGGTGAAAGGCCATAAACTCTTTTTTCCTGATGACATACAAAAAGATACACTGAGTGTGCATATTTAAAAGGACAAATCTAGGAAGAGAAGTGACATTTCTATCCAACATCTCTGTATCTATTACTGTAAGAAGGTTATTATAAATAAAAAGGTCAACGCAGAACTATTCTTTTTACATTATTTATTTCATACATTGCAGGATAGTTGCGTGACTTCATTTTTTTGTGGACAGCAGTAGAGAGAAGCAGCAGTAAACACTATGAATTATTCCCTAGACACTAGACTGCATAAAGGGCAAACATAGATACTTTTCTTACTTATGATTGCAAAAATTCCTCTGACTCAGCAGTTCAGTGAAAAGGTTTACTAAAGAATGCCTTCTGGTATGGAAAAGCGATGGTGTCCTGCACTGATTGAGATGAGCAGAATGCCACATATCTGTACAAAGAGTAAAGCTTTACTGCAAGCCAATCACCAAATGCCACATGCTATGTCTTACTGAGAAAGAATATAAAATAGATGACATAAAGATTACATGTAGCTAAGCTCCAACAAGAAAGCACGTTTTAAACATTTTTATGAGGTGTGCCAGTGCTGTCGAACAGCAGACACTTCTACAAACTAACAAACTGTTAAAGACATCTGGACCAGCCCTAACACAGGGTAGGATACTGGCCAATGACAGAAGCACAGGAATTCACAACATATGATGGAAATAGTCAGATGGAGGCTACCACGCAAAAATTGAGAAATACACAAGGGGAAATGAAGCAGCTCAGCAGAAAAATGAACATTACTCCATAGGTAGATAAAAACCAGAAGATGCATAAAAGGACAGGTTTACAAAATTGCAGGGATCAGCTCAGAGGAGAAACTTGTAAGAAAGCCATGGAGATGAGGAACCTGTGGTGCCACCAACATAACATCCAACAACAGTCAGTTTTCGAAGGAATAACTCTTTTTTGGCTTTTTTATGTTCTTTTTGTTATAATATTTGCTAAATATCTGTTAAGTCAGTTTTAGAATTTGAAACACCAGTGCAACTCACCTTCTTTATCCTAAATTTGTGCTTCACAGAAATAATATGCAAATAGTGAAACTCAGCATGCAAAACTAGAGATCATGATGTTATAGGTTTCCATCTGGGTGGTAACTATGAGCTACTTCAGTTATTTCCCAGGCGTAATGGGTATAAACCTGTAAAAAACTCTACAGTCAGAAATTCTGACCAGGCCAAATGCTTATAAAACTGATGACTCTCTTAAGAGCCATAAGTAGAAGACCTTTGTATTAGCATAGCACTCCCGTTAGCCTTCAGGATATTCGTTAGGAAATAACATGAAGTAACTTCAGATTTTCTGCTTTTAAAATAAGACAAAAATTCAGGTAACCTTGAAAAGGAGTACCTGTTGCCATGAGAAAAGGATGAAAGCCTCTAATTTGACCTGTTCATTCACATACCAATGATGGAAAAACTCTGGGTAAAGATAAATACAAATAGGGTATTTAGATCTGCCTAATGAGTATCCTGAACCATGTAACACTCTCAAACTGCTAGAGCAAGCAACATCTTACTCAGGATTGAAGCGTTATTTCCCACAAATACAGCAACTGTAAAAAGGAAGGATAACCATCTTGTTTACGTACCCACACTTAAAATTGCTTTCATTTCTAAAAAAATGATCTAGCCATTGGCACTACAGTAGATAACTTACTGAGATCCAAAACTTCCAGTGTTTACCACTAGTCAAGTCTATGTTAGTGTTTCACATAGCAAAACTAATAGCTTTAAGTAACTAACATCACTCCAACCTTGTCAGTATATATTTTCTAAGTTATTTAAAGCTTGCTGCATAATTAACCTACTCATAAGCCATCAGAAAAAGTTCCCTTATTCTATGAAAGAGCTAACACCCCTCATTTGAATTTACACATGAAAATACTAAAGTATATTCAAGACATAAAAATTTGTCATTTCAGGATTGCATTCCCAGCAGACAAGTTTGTGGTTTATCAGCTTACATGATTTGTCTCCTTTGAATGGTGGTTTTTTTTTTTTTTTTTTTTTTTTTTTTTTAAAAACTAGAAAACCCACAAAG
>VZTE01003713.1:1130974-1227523 GCA_013397775.1 Eulacestoma nigropectus | reverse complement strand
TTTTTTTTTTTTTTTAGTATGAACACTGAAGAACCAGCAAGAGACTGTTTAGCTCCTCACCTTGCTCTAAAGCCAAATGCAATGTGACCAGCCTATCCTCCCTATCCCCTACAGATGCTTGTCTAGACTTCTTAAATTTTTGAAGTGACACAGGTGTCACTTGACACACACCTGCTGGTTACTCAGACTATTTATCCTAATTTTCAGAATGCAGGCAACATTGTTCACATACAATGTGAGTTCCTCCCAGTTGGGATACCTGTTCTTCCTGAACAAGTTTTGCCCTTCAATACTAACACTGCAGTCCTGAAATTTATTCCAAGCTTGCAACATCAACAGTGTCTTACCTTTAGGTACAAGCCCTTCTCTAGTTATCCATGTATAGTTTTGGTCTTTCTGTTGATTTCTACCAAACTCCAGTATACTCTTGGTATATTAAAAATGAAGAAATTTGGACAGATAGAATCAAATGCCTCATGCAGATTTAAAAGGGCAAGAGTTTAAGTGAAATATTATGTGAAAGTAAATCAAAGGGAAGTGACAGCTATCCCAAAGTGTAAGAGCACTGAGAGTTCACTTAACCTCATTTCACAGTCTGTATTTTGACAGAAAGATTTTTCTAGCTCTCAGCCTACACTGCCACTCCAATTCTGTATTTAAGTAGTTGTGTGTCTCTATTACAATGCTAGATATATACTCCCCAAATATATCTACAATCGTATAGAAATGTGGTGCTAAGGTACATTTCAATCAAGAATTTTTAATACTGCATTATTTGTGCAGCTCATTTAAAAATTCTCCTCAATTAACAGTTAGAGAACTAAAGATTATTGAGCAGAATATTTACACCTGTACAGGCAAACAAACATATTCAGTATAAGAAAATTATAAACAGATACCCTATGAGGTACCTTGCTGTCAGCAACGTTCTCCACAATTAAAGGAAAGGAAAAGGAAAAAGGAAAAAAGTCTAGTACACGCTATTGCTTTCTAAGCATTAGTCTAATCCTGAAGCAGTTGCTATGCTTGTAGCTTTAATGGAAAAAAAAAAAGGAAATATTTTCCCAAGACACCTTTGTAATGAGGAAAAAAAAATTCACCACATCTAGGAACAAAGCTCAGATAAGAGCACTCTGAATTTTGTCAGTTCATGCCTAGAAATCCTAGAAATGCTAGTATGTTTGACAGTCTACCCTCTTGTACTTTCATTTTATTCCAGTGTAAAGGTGTACAAAATCCTACATGACTAACAGATGGATTATTCTATTTTCTGAAGTGCCTTTTCACTATGAAGAGCACTATCAGGGTTCTCTCAAGAAACAGGAGACTTAAGCTTTGTATAAGACTGTTTCAGACTGTTTTTAAGACATGGACTAAGAAAGTTTTACTGATGAATTCACTTTTCACCCTTCTTATGAAGCACCATTCCTTGCAGCAGACAGCCCTTTGCTAAAGGATATATATTTGATTTTCTTCTGCCAGTGACAACTGCAGACTACAATAAAGGATTTCAGTATTTTTTTCCTTAGCGTGTCGCCTACTCCAGCATTTCTCTTTAGCCTCAAGGGGGCAGAATTTATAATCTACAACTGTTTTGTTTGTGTCACAGTGAGTGGAAAAGGTGAATAATTAAAGAATTCACAGCTTCAGGTAAAACAACATCAATCTTATAGTCTGACACTACCAGACAACCTTGGTGCACAGGTGTGCCCTAACAAATCTCTCTGCTTCTGTCCCAAAGCCAATAATCTTGAGGAATTGCATCATAAAATACACCTGTATCTCCAAAAAGCCATCTAACATAGCAAAGATGAGCAACATGCTCAGAAAAGATGCTTCCATAAATATCAGCCTGACCTACATATTTCAAGAAAAGAAAACTAGGAAAAGTGACTTCCTTTTAAATTCTGATGTCTTTTGATATTTCCAATCAATGCTTTTGTCATAGTTACAACACCATTATCGTGTTTATCACGTGAATGAGACCAAAGTGCTGTTTTTCTTCAGCTATACTGTAACTTGAAAAAGTAGTCAGCTTCACTAGCTTCACAACAAAATACTTTCCAGTGCCATCTTCCACGAAAGACAACAGAGCGGTATGTCAAAATTTTGTAGCTGAATTTAAAAAGGTTTCCTTTTAGAAGAGCTGTTATGGCTTCTGTTCCTCAGAGCCCTAATCTAAGCAAAAAGACATTTTCACAAGCGTATGAAAAAAGCCAAACCCTAATCAAAACACTGTATTACCTTTTTTTCCCTACTGTTCACTGGAATATGAAAGACCACTGTATCTTTGTCAGTCCCTTCAAAGGTGGTCTTTTAATCTCCGAGGTTCCATTTTCCTTGGAGGAGTGGTGAAACAAATGGGAACAGGCACCAAACACCCACAAACTCAGTGTGGACTTGGTGGCCAACTACCATTTTTTCCTCTTACCACATCTATATTAACTAAATGCTGAACCACAAGAAATTCCAGTACAATAAAAGCGTATGGATCACAGATGTGGGCAGACAAAGGACTTTCAGGAAGCAAAACAGCAGAAAGTAAAATGGTAGCTACCTAGGGTCAGAAACGTATCTGAAGTAGAGTTTTCTGATGTGTGTCTAATTTTGCTGCTGTCAACAGGAATGTATCCTTCAAAACCGCTCCATACAATCTTAGTAGAGAATTTCCACTATTTTTTAACCTTTAGTCCATTTATAAGCTGGATGCAATCCTTCCAAGCATTCATATGGCTTCCACCATCACGAGATTCAGCATTTTGGCACATCACTAGAATGGCAATGGAAATAATAATTTCTTCCAAATTAGAAAAACTTTGTTCCCTGGAGAATCATTTATGTCTGTGGTTTGATGACAGCCAGATCTTGCATCTTAAAGCCACATGCCTGTGTCTCACAAAGTATAATCCTCTGTTTTCCACTTCAATCATTTTACTGTAGTTCCTCATTGCACTGATTGCAAGCTACTGGACTGCTTTTCTGCAGTCAGTCTTTATGAACTTCCTGTCTGAGGCCAAGGTTCTTCCTTTGGAAGCAGTGACTAGCCTGGAGTCAGTGAAAAGACACCTCCTAAGGTGTACAGCATTAAAAGAATGAACTATCCTTTTGCTCCAAAATTACAGAAGATGAGCTTATTGAACTAACCTAAAAGGTTTATTTGTTTTATCTCATGTCTAGGCTTGGTATATCCCTACTCTCTAACAACATCTGTCCCCATCTTTTCATCAGTTCCCTATCCCTTCAAAAGGTCGTAACTCATCTCTGTATGTCAGCACTGATATTGGCAGTGATCACTGGAGGAAGATCTGTTTGCCGGGCCCTATACTGCACCCATTCCAGGTGGGAGTGGACTGGTCTAAGGATCCTTCAACTGTTTGCAAAGAGCTGTATGTGTCTGGATGCTTCCTAACGAAAGCTGCTGCTGACTTTGTACTACTTGTACAGTGAGTAATGAACTTAGTAATCAAGTCAAACTACAATAAGCACAATTTTTGAGTTGAATAATGGACATTTATCACACAAACATACGGCAAGGTTCTAAAGACTAAGCTATAAGCAAAAGTGCATGTTTTAAAGTAAACTTACACAGTTCGTCCTCAATGCATGAAAAGCCTTCTGGGTTGTAAATCTGCTGATACATGAGATTAAGGGATATCCAGACTGGCTTAGTACAAATCAGCACTGGTGTGAAAGCAGAGCCCTGTCTCTGTTGTTGGTACCTAAGGAATCTCATCATAGTAGTGTCACTTTCACCATTCTCATTTTCCTGACACATTCTGCTACACATCAGATTTACAGGAAAAACAAAGGTAATGCATACTGTCTTTGCTCTCTTTCTGCATCACCTGAATAAGACAAAATTTACTAAGCCTCAAAACTACAGGTAAAACAATCAGCAACAACTCCAGGGCTGGTTTTGTTTGTCTGTCTCAAATAGTAGTTCCTAAATGTTGTCTGGTATTTATATTGTTTGAATAAAGTTTGCACTTAACAGAGCTCTTAATCACAAAGAAAAATATGAAAGGAAAAAATGAAAGAGAATTTAAACTAAAAAACCCCAGCACTTGGGGGTAGTAATTTCCTAAACAATCTAATTCTGTCTAAGTTTTAGCAGTTGCTTATATGCCCCCTTCATGCAGCGCCATGAGGAACGAACTGAGACATTTGTTGCTACAAGGGGACATTACTTGCAAAAGGATTTTCCAGTATTCCTAATTAACCAATTATTTTTTCAAAATCTTCAAATAAATTTCCTAATATGCTAGGACACTGTTTAAACAATATAAAAATAAATCAAAATTTTCAACAGAGCTCTCAAAAATAGAAAGTAACGCCCAATTGTATCGGCTTCATAGACAAAATATGGCCAAAGCTTTGAGACAAGTACTGGAAAGGGTTTTCAGAACCAAGTAATCAGTAATGACACAATGCCCCTTCGTTTTCATCACAGGACAATTATTTTAAAACAGTAATTGAAACTGTGTTACATACAGTGAACTGGAAATTAGGCAGTGAGGTTTTTGCTTTGTAAAAACAAGAAATCTTAAAAATGTTCCACAAAGTTGCAAGATTGCAGTAAAATACCTTTATCAGTCTGGAAAGGAAGTTGTTTTCACTGGCAGCCTGAAATAAGCCATTCCACTGCACACAAAGCTTAAAAATCATGGGAGTTACAGACTGTTGAGCAACAATTGATTTTAGTTTAAAATTACCGCAGATGTTTTGAACAACAATCTCTTCCCGGGAGTGACCTAGTTTCAGGTGAAGGTTATTTGTAAATTACTTTCAGAAAATTCTCAGCCGTGGCACACAGTTTATCGTAATTAAAATAACAGAAGTCTTGTTTGGAAGACACAGGTGAAAAAATGCATAATGAGTCAATACTTTTTAATCAGAAATAAGACTCAGGTCAGAAAGAAAAGGGACAAGGCTATGAGAATTATATGTTGAAAAAGTCACTGATTAAGCTAGACCAGCAACATTTAACTTTTAAGTCACACTAGGAATAGCTTCCATCTTTATTTTTTTTCCCCTTAGTAGTTTTACTAGCAGTATTTTATGGTATGCTTTAGAATAACCTCAAAATATTCAACTGTGCCACTGCTGACATCCTAATATCACAGACATCAACAATTTAAGAAAAAAAAATCTTTTCAGAAATGTGTATTTCCTACCAGAGTATCAGCAAAGTTGTCATCAACTACAACCAGCAGAATGTGTGTACATTATATCACTACAGATTTTAGTGATTTAATTTTATTATATAAACAGATATGTATTACGTGAACTAATGTGTTCTTATACATGACCTCAGCGTAAAGTGCTTCCACTGTCAGTAGATCAGCTGATTTAAGATAAATTGGAATCTATAATTTAGTACCCTTCAAGAAAAAAAAATTATGGCGAAATGACCTTAGGCAAGAAAATAAGTTAAATATTAATGAATCTGTACTTAACTAGGACATACAGCTAACCCATGGGGGAGGAGAGGATGGGGAGAGGGTCAATCTTTTAGTTTAGCACTCACATTTCTGCCATCTGTAGATATCCCATTAAATTTACCATGAGCATGTAAAATGACTAAGCATACAGATTGAAAATTAAAATTCTACACTATAAGGAATGGCTTAATTAAATTTCTTATAAACTGAAAAATACAGTAGCAAATGCATAGTACATAATAAACTAATAAGTAGAAGACAAATTTTGAAATCCAGACCCAAATGGAAAGGTATACAGTGAGAGACAATTTGTGACAACACTATTTAAAGAAAGCACAGAGCTTCATTTATGATAACTCACTGACTTATGCAACTGTGAAATCAGCCTCATCTGCTTGCTGCCATATCCTAGACTACTGCTAACTTCTGTAAACTCTGCAGTTGTGGAGACTGCAACACTTAATAAGACCTTTTAAATTCTCCTCCAAACTTCATTCTCTCCTTCAGTTCTTCTGAAGAACTCTGTTTAAATTAATATGAATTACTGAATTACACACATGGTGTTCACATAGAGCTCACTAAATCCATAATTAGCCCAGGAGTTACCCCAAAGTTAGAGTTATCTAAAGAAAAGCCACACATTTAAAACACTGCCACCTCTTACCTAAGACCTGTATTACATAAGTAAGATCCTGAGTTGGAGAGAGGGAATTAGTACAAGAACAGAAGCATGCTCTGAGTGCAGCAGCCTTCCTACTTGTATTACTACAACTAAAACATATCTTTCAGGTGACAAGGCTTGCTCAGTTCAAATGCATTCTACTCTCTTACTAGATACTTGCTCAGAAGGAAGATCCAAACTCCATGGTTAACTGCAATTTTTTTTGTAAGGTACTCGTTTGCACGGATAGGTTAATCATCTCCCACTGCACAAATACACAGAACTGCACAATGATCATGCAGACTCTGATACAATTTTGAAAGTTCTAAAAGCTTTACATTTCAAATGGAAACATTTAACAGAGTAATTCCAATGACTTCCTATACTGCTTTCCCTAATCCTTTTACATTAATTACTTCCACAGTAAAAGTTTAATTATGTTTGAAAGGAAAACAGGCTAGTACCAGCATCAAAGCAGAAAAGGACTATTCAGAACAGTACTCAATTTGTTTAAAAAAAATAATTCATATCAACTGGATCGTGTCTGTATGCAGCATGATTATAAACAGTTGCTTCTGAATTATATTAAATTGTCCTAAATTTCACAACAAAATACTCCAATCTTCACCTAGAAATAACAATCCTACTGCATTCTTGCTGATGACAGCAAAAAGACTTCAACTAACTACAATAAATGGTAGCTAAGATCTACACACTCTGGCAGTGAGTTTGCCTAAATCTACCATGATTTCTAAACATATATCTAGAAACACACTGGAGAAGACAGAGAAAAAAGGAAGAAACGGTTTTTTCTGTACCTGGCAAGTCTGAAAAAAGGAGAATGCACTCATTGAATCCATTAGCCAGAAGACGATCCCTCAGCTGTTGAAGTATGGCAACTCCAATACAGAACGGGAAGGAGGAATTTCCAAGCAGTAATGTATCCCACAAGTGAAAAATTTTGTGCAAAGGAAAGACATCTGCATAATGAATAAGCACAATAAATAAAACTCTATAAGCATATACACACATTAACAGGGTTAATGAGTTGCCTGTGTACTTCCATCCTCTCCCATCTCGAGTTACTTCTTTTTTATTTGGGAGCAAAGAGGACTCAACCTGTTTAGGATCGTATTTGTCTTCTTAGGCAGTTTGATTATTCTGGAAATCACAGTCTTCTTTTATTAACAAATACTTGGAAGCATGTGGGTTTTCACATTACAAGTATGTCAAAAATTAGGCAATTTATTTTTCTTTTGGTACAGTACAATTAGGTATTAAGCCACGCATATCAGTTTTTCACAATAAGATGACAATGAGTTAATAAGATCAACTACTTACAATTAGACAAAAAAATGAACAGAATAAAGAAAAAATTGGCAGAATAAAAGAAAGACAAGGAAAAAGGCCTATTAAAAATAGCAAGATTTTATATAGAAATCTGAAGGTGGCTCTCTTAAAATAAGCTAACTTCCAACTAAATAGTTCTAGGATTTTTTTTGCACTTGATTGCTTAAGGAAACCATCTCCTTGGTTTTCTAAATGTGGTGATTCTCATGAAAGGTATAGAAAAATGGACAACTGCAAGAATCACTGCTTTACAGTCAAGATCTTTAGAAACTGCAATCGAGTCTCACATTAAGTTCTCTGATATTTCATCAGAGAAATAAACTATGAGCTCTTTTCATTATGCCGCTTTTTAAAAAATTTAAATTCAACGTCTGCCAATGTTGATATGACATGAAAAAAATCACAGATTTTTGAGAAAGTTTTTAAATTGCTTTCTAGACTTGATTTATTAACTTTGTCCTCTTCAATTAAAAGCTCACCAAATTATAAAGCTCTTTTTGTTCCTAATATACATGCACAAATATAGGAAACTAGTGCTATCAGAAGAACAGTGTGTCTACGTGCAATAAAAATACGATTATCTTCAAAAACAAAGTCACTCTCTTTCTTATATTGTTTGAGTGAGGGCAGGGAATGGTGGTGAGGTTTGGCTTTGCTTTTTAACTGTTATTACATCTTCTTCCAGTAGATAACAGCTTGCTTTGAATACACTCTAAATACTGCATTTGTAAAATAATCCAGATAATAATAACAACAAAAACAAACCAACTATATAATAATATAACAATAACAACAACTCAAAAAAGTAGTAGAAATGCTAATTATTACCAAATCAGGACAGAAAGTAAGTGACAGGGACTCTTGAGTTTTCCACTCACAACACATCCTTGCAAATTACAGGTATCCTACTAAATGACCTGTCATAGGAATTAGAAGGGCTTTAGCTGAAAAAGTGAGAAAAATTAAGCTTGAGAAATATAAGAACATTAATCCGAGGGAAAAAAAAAGCATACTCACGTGTAAACATCGTAAGAAACCAAGGAATTGCATAAAGCTGCAAAAGGTGGTGATGGGGGGAAGAAGACAAAAAAATTTTGAGAACTAAAGTTATCTATGACAATCATCCACTACATTAAAAATTGCCTATTTTGCATTAATTTAATTAGAAAGGAAAATAACTGCAGTGGCAGATCTACTATCACACATCTCTTAGCCCCTCAGCAGCTTTTTTCATCCCCAAATTTTTCAAATTACTAGTTTGTGACACTATACCGAAAAAAAATAAAAAAATCAATCACCACCCTTACTCTAGGCTGGTTTGCAAAATAGAACCTCCAAAGTCTTAATGAACTCAAAAACCTGCTCTACTAAGCTGCTGCAATTCTCACTAAGCTAAGCAAAAATTAGCCAAGGATGCCTGAAAAAGCACAAACCAACTGGATTCAACATATCTTTTTGACTACAGAAGAAAATGGTTTTATAGAAATAATTAAGAGTTCAAATAACGATTTCCAAGGGAAAAAAACCCCACCTCTGCCTTTTTCTGCGATGCTGGTATTTATTAAAATGCAAACTTGTCAGTGAAGAAATTAAGGACAGTTTCACTCTCAATAAATGCTTACTAACACCCTAAGCATTTATGAAGTTCTACTGTGACCATTTTAGGGCAGGTGTCATCCAAAGGTGTCCTGCTTCAGCAGTTACATCACTGAGACTTGTGCTGCTGCAACAGCCACAGAAAACCTTTAATGTCCGCAAACTTTCATATTGTGACATTATACAGAGAAAGAAGAGCTAAGTATTTATGACACCTTAAGAACTTCTAATTTTTCAATGAAGTATTTAGCAAGACAAAGGCAACAGAATCTATTTTCTTGAAACACCAAACTGTACAGAAAGTTTCCATAAATTAGGAATGCAAGAGTGAGACGATCATTGTTAAATTTTACTCAGCTGCATAGCTCATGTGCTATGAAGATTTACAGTTAAACATAAAGCTTAATATATTACTTTTTAACTCATAAAAAGTGCAAATTAATCCTCCTCTTGAGCTTTTCCTGGAAGTAAACAAATGAGGAGCAGAAAAAATAATTGATATTATGTTAATAAATTACTTCTTATTCCATAAACTCTGAAATGGGTTATGACTCTGACTAAATGATGTACACATTTGCTGAAAACCTTCTTAGCATAGCTCTCTCTAAATTTTATTCCTATGCCTTCACCTGAGCTTCTGAGATCTGAACCATACGGTCCATAAACTAAAGAAGGCTCAATGACCTTTTCACCACTTAATACTCAGCAGGCTTTTATGAAGCTTGGCCTCCAGCTCACCAGTTGATTTTAAGTGTTCAAAATCCAAACCAAATCAATTTCTATCACCATTTTAATCTTATAATACATTCATACTATTTCCCTGAGTATATACATGTCATGTTTTAAATAGATGGCATTCTAGGGAATAATAACACAACCTGTTCCCTGAAATATCCCTTACAGCGGTTGTGATCAGCCAATACCTGTTTATCTGCCTGTTTGTATGCAGTATCTTGCTTCCCATCCAGTAGGAAAACAAGCCTAGTGTCTTGAGGCTCCTCTTTGCTTGGAGGTACATATTATGTAACCCACATTATTTCCTTGGTACTTAAAAGCTATTATTTTCTCCATTTCATATATTTGATTAAAATGTTTTACCAAAGCAGATCCTCATTTTCTCCTAATTTCACAAACACCTCTATCATGCATGCATTTACACAGAAATATACAAGAAAAGACATGAAATGTGAAGCTTTGAAGTTTATTAAAAGGTAATCACAAAGAAAACCACTGCTTTGCTCTAAACCATCCTCACCAAACCCATCAGCAGTGACATGAAAAGTAGGTCAAACAATTTTAAGTAGAAGGTGTCAGGCGAGCTTTTATTGTAAGAAGGTTTTCTTCTGATTTAAACAAATATAATTGATTTAAAACAAGGAGATATTGGTAAGCCTGAAGAGGTTATGGATGCTATCAGTAAGCAAGGAAAGGAAAGGCACAAGACGGGTGGCATTACTCCACGGTGGCAGTGAAAGGGAAGGAGGAGCTGCACTGACTCCAGGAGAGAGTTCCGGGACGCGCTGGGGACCAGGACTGCCCACAGCGTTAGTGAATGCTGCCCTCCAGCGGCCGCCGCCCGCAACAGCACCGCGCTGCGCCTCCGCAACAACAAGCTCCGGCAAAAGAGGATTCCAACCCCTCAGTGCTGCACCCCGAAACGCAAGGGAGTTGTGGTTTTACTTGACACTTAATTCTCCGAACTTGGGAAGTGTACTTAATGTGTAAACAAAGCAGCATCAGAACTGCTGGAACAGCCTGAGAAGAAGTCAGATTAAAAAAAGAGCCTGTAAAACCAACACATCATTTTTTAGAGAGACCTTGAGAGGAGCAGTGCCATAATTATAATTTTGCTTTGCTAGTAAAATACAAGCTTTTCTGTGCTTTAAAGTAAGGACCTCGAAGTTTCTTATATATGAAGTGCGCAGCAGTCCCCTTAACACCAGTTCACATTCAAACAATCTTAATAATAAATCCACAGGGTTTTTCTAGATACAATTGAAATCTGTTGACCTTAGACTAGGTTTCATTCTCCATCTTTCCATTATCCCTAGCTAAATTCCTTTTCAATAGCTAAATTCCTTTTCAATTTCACTCTGTTATGACAAATCCTGCTCAGTACCTGAGCTTGGAGATGCAGTTTGCTGTTTTTCAGCAGGATGAAGATGTTTAATTGCCTATTGCTAAGTGGCCATGTTCTGAGAGGAGTGCATCTTCCATTAGACATTCAAAGCTCTTAGAGATAGTGGTTCAAATCTTGATGAAAGTCTTTTCTATGAGGATTCTTTTACCGCCTGCTAAAACTGTCTGGACCGTTTCATTATCTGACTGTTCCTTCAGAATATGAGAATTTTACATACTTGTGTCTATAGAAGATTGAGATTTCAGTTGTAAAGACAATAGTTCTAAAGAAATTTAGGCTCAGGTGATGTTGAATCTAAAGATATTTCAGAGGTAAGAACAAGGTGAAAAGGAGTGTTAATGTTTGTTGGTAGTGATGTTAGGAAGTATTAAAAGATACACACAAGCTTCTTGCTCTGAGAAAAGTCTGTTAAGAATAAAGTAGCTCTTCTGTATGATCCAGGTGCACATTATGAACATCGAAAGAGCTATGCACCTGTTTGCAGGATAATGTAAATGTATTATTTAAAATTGAAGGTTTGAGTTTTCAGAACATCAAAAAAAAAACCAGCCAACATTTTTTACAACTTGTTAAGTGTGCATATAATGTGTTTACCAAAAGGTTCCAGGAAAGTTCAAAAATCTTTATGGAAGTTCACCTTCCACACCTCAGAGTTACAGAGCTGAGATTAAGGTTAAATACCTACAGTTTTAAAGATCACAACCACAACAGGAGTAACAATTATTCTTGCAATCTCTTATAGAAGAATCCTCACCTGACGATCTCTTATGCAACGCATTTTGAAACTGGTAAATTGTTATGTCTTCACCACTATTAAAACAACTTATAGATGATAAAAATGATTTATAGATGGATAACAAGAAACCCCTATGATACAGGAAATATTTCACATTATTTTCAGTGTTTGAGACTTTCAATAGTAAAGCCTTTCCTTCTCACAGCCAAAGTCACACAGAAACACAGGAACTACCACAACCAATGGCAACAGGGGCAAGTATTCCAACTCCAAAAGTGAGTAGCTAATTTGCTTTAGGAGAACCTGCTAAGAACCCTGAAATCGAGAGTTGGAAGGCAGTGTCTGCCATGCTAACTTGCTTTCTACATACTTTAGCCAGGCACTAGCTTAAATGACAACAGAAAGGATTCAGAAAAAGTATCATTTATTTTTTTTCTTTTTGGATTGTGCAGTAACAATCTCAGATATTGAAAATCTTTTAAGTAATTCAATCTTTCCTTCCCAGCATACCAAAAACCATTTGCCATAGCTACACAGAAGGCTGGTCAAACAGAATTGAAGAATGATTCTCAGCTAAAAGGAATCTTTTTCACCTTTGCCCGCTCCGCCTCTCTCAACTGTCTCAACTCCATCCCCACACATCCTCACCTTCCTCCCTCCTCTGTCATGGTCATCCTCACCAAGTAGAGTGAATCCCAGCCCTAGAGCTCAGTGCTGCCACAAACATCCACCTTCCCCAAAGACACCCCCACCACTGACTTCATGGCCAAAACTTCATGGCCCTGCTTTCTTTCTTAGAAGTACTTTAAAAGATAAATTCTTCATATTTTTTAGATTTTTTTTTGTACATATTGTCAGGAAGTCCACCATGGTTAAGCAATGCCAGATTGACCAAAGGGGGGCTTTGAAACATGTATCTCTTGTTACCTATCTCTGACTCGACTTGTGGTGTGATCAGGCCCAAACCATTCTCTCAAGAAGAATAAAACAAAAGCTTTTAATAAAATTAAAAGAAAAAAAAAATCTACAATCTTATTCTGAGCATTTCAGTAACGTTTTTTCTATTTATACTTAGCTATACCATATATTGCAGCTTATATAAGGGGCCAAAACCAAAGAGGTTTTTCTTTTTTTTCCCCCTCGTCTATTAAATGCCTGTTTCTTTTTTTTTTGTGTTTGATATATGTGTGAAACAATGTTGCCCACCAATAAGCGGAATTTTATTTTGCTGAGTTGCTCTAACAACTGTCCCAACTGCTGTTTTTTGCTTTAATTTTCACTTGTTAATAAAAAATATTTTTTTGCTTTCTACAGCTTCTTGATGAGGGGAAGTGGAGAGGGAAATGCTGAGCTCTTCTCCCTGGGATACAGTGACAGGATATGTTGGGATAGTTCAAAGCTGCACCAGGGGAGATTCAGGCTGGACATCAGGAAGCCTTTCTTTACCAAGAGGGTGGTCAAACACTGTAAGAAGCTTCCTAGAGAGGCGGTTGATGCCCCAAGGCTGTCAGTGTTTAGGAGAATGCCCTGAACAGCACACTTTAAGTCAGCCCTGAGGTGGTCAGGCAGTTGGACTACACAAGTGTTGTAGGTCCCTTCCAAAGGAAATTGTCTATTCTACAAACTCCTGATTTTTCACCTTCCTGTTCCATGTTTGAAATACACGCACACTTAGCTTCAATCCTATATGGTACCTAGACAATCATATATTTAAAGGCTATAGAAAGGTGCAAAAGATAAGGCAAATTGAATCACATTTTTAATATTAGGTTCTACCCAGCTATATGTACCTACACAAACAAAATTTGAAGAATGATCACTTCCTTCACAAGATAAAAATATCAGCAAGAAACTCCTCCTCCAGATTCATCATCAGGTAATTGTGTAACAGGACAAACAGAGATAAAGTACTTCAAAGGCAGGATTTTTAAGATGAAGCCCTATTACTGACACCTCGGGCATATCACCGAAACCAAGCTAAGGTATCTACCTGTGCCAGCAGCTTCAGCACAATGATATTAAGGAACTGCAATCAGTTTGCCTTCTATGTTAGTGGACAGATGACAACTATGTCTACCTTCCGTATTTCGCAGCTGAAAGTACTTTAGAATAATTTATGGCTATAGCTGCACTTTTAGCAACATTGTACACTCTCTTGTTTTTCTTCACTTTAAAATGGCCTTCTGTGTTGGGTCAGAATTATCCAGTAAAATAATGAATGTGTTATGAAGCATTATATAGGGTGGGGAAGATTATAAACTTTGGGAGAGTGAGCAAAGAAGAACTGTAAGATTCCCTGTATATATCATCCCTCTATTTATATGTAAATCACATAGCCACAGCAATGTACTTAATCCAGGCACCACATCAGCTAATAATATTCACGACTCAAGCTTCAGCAGCGTTCAATATTCTGAGAGCTACGTGACCTGAAGCAAATGAGAAGGGTGCTAGGAACACAGTCTTCCCTGCAGCAGAGCCTGCGTTTCAATGATGAAAGATTAATCAGGGTTTACTTTGATAGGATTAGTACTCGAGCACGAAACTCTGGTTCAGATCTCATTACTACAGGGCATATCCTTCACCTTGATGGATCCTGTACTGCCTTGTTACAGTTACAAAAAATCACCTCTCTGACAATCTAAACGGCAGAACAACTTTACTTATTAAAAAAAACCCCAAACTCTGACAGGTAATTCAGAAAGGACAACCTCTCTTCAGAGGTTAGTGTTAACTTTAGAACTTGCATTTTTATTCAATGCAAGAGTTTGAAAAAAATATACCTCTTTTGCAATTGTTTACTATATCACCTGATCATCTGTAGACCATAATATTTAGAGACAAGGCTCAGGCATGACTATGTGCTGTCCAATGACTAGCACAACAGAAACCAAAATATAGCAAAACGTGATTTTAAACCATTCCATTTGACTTGTACCTTGGAAGTCTTCAGTGGAGAATTGTAACTTTACAAGCAGACACTAGGAGCTGCTGAAATATCAGGTAAGACCCAAAATGGGTTGCTACAGAGCTCTTGCATAGATTAGTAGCCCAAACAAGGACCTGTAAGGTGGTCAGGGAAATTATATCTCTAACTCTTTAGTGGGAACTAGCATCCTGGATGAAATACACAGAAGAATTGCTTTGGTCAACTGCAGCCTTTAAAAAATAAACATTAAATGTATTTATATAGTGATGCTGCAAAATTGATTCTCCCTCAGGAACTTAAATGTGCTGTTAACCCTTGCACTTCATCTACCCAAATATTTAGGCTTTCTGTAGATGAATATTTTTCCTTCTCCTCACTTTCCCTTTCATCTTCCTCCCACCTGTCCTCTTCAGATGTGTGTCATCTGAAACACACGTGGCTTTCTCAAACTCCTCTCTCTATAAGGCAATACACTGGCTTTATCTTCTGCTCATTTTAACACCACTGTATCTCCTAAATTTGTATCAGTCAAACAACATTATTACATTAAAAACACTCTCAACAAATGAAAGTATATGCTTGCTTTTCCATTACAATATTTGTAAGCAGTGATAATGAGTATTTGCCAGTCCCAAACTCCCACTAATTCTTTCAGGGACTGTCTAAAACAAATGATTTTCAGAGGTTTGGCCTTGCTGCTCCAACTTAAAATACTTCCTAATAAGCATAAGACTTTTCCGATAAATTAAACTTTATATTGCTTTTAGAAGCAATGCATACAAATTTCTTACTTAAGAAATTCGTATTTCTACACCAACATCTCCTGAATCCAGTTGTCTTCTTCCATTTTGACCTCTCAGTCATAATCTGTTCTTATAATCGACTTGTAATTACCCAATTTCTAAATGCCAGAGATAGAATGATATAGACCATGCCAATTAACGTTATCTCTATGGCCATGCCTAAATCTACTTTTCAGAAACATCAGTATTTGTAGACAGACAAACATTTTTATTTCAGCTTTCTTGACTATATGTACCTCTCTAAAAAAAGGTGGAAAGCTTTACTACTTACAATGATAGCTTGAAGTGAGGCTGTAAAGAAGGCCTTGTTCTGCTTTTTCCAACAAAGCCCACCCTCTCTACTATGTTTTGGCCATGTTCTCAGTTTTCATTTTCCGCCATCTTAGAGATTTTTTTTTCCTATGGAAGCATAAAACTCGTGTCTATGTTATGCACTTGTCCCATGTTTGTGACACTTTGCAGCAAATGACTGCTAAGCATTTTCCAAGGTCTCACATATCTGCAAGACTGAAGATCACTTGAACGTACTTTTTCTATTACTTGCAAAATAATGTGTCATTTGTGTTAAACAACAGCATTTAACTAGGTGCAGTAATTTTGCTGTTAGCACTTCATGGGTACACTAACCTTTGTATATTAACCCGCATTTCAAAAACAAATGTATATATACCTTTTAAGAGGAATCTAAGTTATAATAACTGGTTAGTAGTATTTTTATTTTATTTACCATCCCAGCAGAATGGGAAGGACTAAAGCACGTAAAACAAGAATCAAAACTACCATTTTATCAGCGTATTCAGAAAGGTCTATTAATATGGAAGTTTCACTTTTGTCAAAATGCTACTGAAGCAGTTTGGAAAGGCATCTCATCCCAGTTTCCCTTATTTTCCATTTTTTAATTCCTTTGGATAATACTTATAAGGACCCTCAGCACTTACATCTGGAATAAAGCCAATTTCATTGAGGTGGTTACTCAGCTCTGGATCATGGAATGCAATCATCTGGGAAAACACTGTCAGGTACTCTGAAATGACAAATCCAAGACTGTTGTCAAAAACACAAGCTACCACGTGCTGCTAGCTCACAACAGAGCTGTAGGAAAGGAAAGCCACTAATTTTAAACCTACAATAAAACGGCAAGTGAATACCACCACTGTACTCCTTGTTACCATTACATTCAATACAGAGGAAGAAACATTCAATTTTTCTTCTTTAGTACTTCTCAATTTGGATTTTTAAAAATGGTTTACTTGGCTCACACTTAGGTTGTGATGTATGCTTGACATGCAAAGTTAAAAACTGTTTAGTAACCAGCAAGGAGAAATACACACTATAAAAGATAAAATTTATTACATCTTTAGCCTGGCCTATTAGGTTGATGGGTACAATTTCATTAGGCTGTCTAAATAACACTTGCTTCTAATTGGAAGAGAAGCAGACAGCAGAACACAGGACAGTGACAGGTTTCTCTCTGTTTGCCCCTCTTCCAGTTTTGTCCACACTGTCACATACTCTGTTAGAAGAAAGATGAAGAGGCAATAACATTGCAATTTTGTAACAGATGGTAACTTCCTTCCCTCCACGTTCCCAAGAACAGACCAGTTAGGGCGGGGAGAGCCAGTCCTGGGGAGCAACAGACAGAGAATGGGAACTCTGTTTCCAAAACATGCTGACACCTCAATGCTCCACCACAGCTTATATCTACACAGAAGGCACAAAGCAACTAAAATTGCAGTGGGTAGTTAAATTACAAATCCTTAACCCTTTCCTCTACCTTAAAAAGGCAGGGAAATGACACAGAATTTTCCTTTAAACCTTTATTTACACATTGTTTTTTGAAATACAACCCTAGAAAGGATTCATTAGAATACTGAAAGAATCCTAAAGGGTCCAGTCTCCCTGAGTCCTTCATGATGACAGATGTAGAACAGGAATTCAGGAATGCCTACACTTCTTTGGCCCACAGAATCCTACTGATCTGTATTTCTAACTTTGGCTGATACATATTTTTGCAAACCTCCTTAGGAATAACATCAGGAAACCCTGGAGAGCAAAAGTATTATTTTATGGAACAGTATAACCTCCTGAGGAAAGTCTTCACCAAGCTATTAATCTTGACGTCTAAAGTAGTTAGAAGTCTAAAGTCTCCAGAGGAACATATTTATTCTTTTCATCTTTAGACCTTGAGAGCAATCTTTCTTTACAGACAAAAGGATGCAAACGTGTTCTCTAGAATAATTTTTCCTATTATTTTATTCAGTTTGTAACACTTCTTACCCATTGTCTTTCATACATAAACTCTCCTAACCCCTGTATTCTCTCCTTACATTAGCTCTCTTCCAATTATCTAATATGTAAATGCTTTTACGTCTAATTAATTTTATTGATCAGTTCTTAATTACCTTTCTTGAAGACAAAAAATGACAGACACTGTTTAAAGTTGATGAGTTTCACAAGAAATATACAAAAGAATTTCTTTAAAACAAATACAAGGACAGCAAGCCATGCTGATACTCAGTATTCAGTAAACATTCATAACTGCTTGCAATTAAAAACATTCATGACCACCTGTTTCTTTCAACTACTGATGGCTTTTGAACCAGCTTCTTTTGGTTTTTTAAAAACTGTCTGGAAGACAAATTATCTTTCCAACACAGACTGTGCCAAGGTAACTTTCTAGGTTGAGACAATTCCTATTTCATGTTTCCACAAAATTTAAAATTAATTTTCAATTAGAACAGACATTCCTAGCAATTGTTTTAATTTCTCTACGTTACCTATATACTTGCTGAAGGCTGAACTATGGAACATTATTTCTCAGGGTTCTCCAGCTCCTGTTCTGTACTGAATAACATCATCTTCTGCTCAATAAGAAATTCCCCTCTAATCCCTACTTTCCAGAATACCGTAACTTTCATTTTCTGAGGAACTTCTAGTTTGTGCTGTTCCTCTTCATTTTCCTTCCTTGTCCAAAAAGCTCCTCTAGGAGGATGACTTTGATCACCTGATGGGTAAGTCTTTACAATGTAACACTAGAAAGACTATTTACTGCTTTCACAACTTTGCAGGATGGACCGACTCTTACCTCAGATTTTACATACAACATTTTTTTGTGTGCGTGCGCACATCTGGATTTTTTCTCCTGCCTGAATCTTTAACCACTTATTTTGTTCCAAATTTTCTTGCAGTTACGTGATTTTAACTGTGTCCCAATTTTGCAATGCCCTAAAAAAGTGTATTTACATATTCAGAAATAATTCTACTTCTCTTAGAACTACATCAAATAAAGGGACTTACCTTGAATAACATGAGAATTATCCTTCAGAAAGAAGTTATACAAATACTTGGGAATAAAAGCAGACATGCAGGCATATGCCAGAGCTGAAAGAATTAGAAAAACAGATGCAATGACAGAGAGAGAATTTAATGACACCTAAAAAAGTTCATTATTAACCAGATAATAAGCATAAATACTTAAATTAATCTACATACAAAAATGATTGCATGAACAGTAGGTATAATAGAAGTCATTGTCCTAAGAAGCTAGTTTTCCCCCACAAAGACCTTATATAATGAAAGCCAAGTACAAGACAATAAAAGCTTGGACTACACCTGTTTTGAACAAATCACATTCTAAGAAGATAAAGGTCATATATCTAAAGCTGATCTGATAAAACTTTCAGGCATTTAAAACTATCTGCAGCTTTTCTAAATAAAGCCGGTCTGACAGTTTAACACTTAGGTTACCAAATAATACATTCACCTTAAGCAAGGCTGAACTACAGCTTCACTGAAAAATACAAGTACTACAGCAGCATTTCTTGCTTATTTCTATGCAAGGTTACTTGTGCTTCTTATTATGTATCATTATTGTACTTGGCAATAAACAGTATTTGAACGCCTGCTTGAAGAGCAGTACACCACATGAAGTTTTTGAAACCCAACCATTTCTTTTGACCAGTGGCAACAAGAACTTTAAAATTCCTTTGTAGATACAGAAACTATCCATCTCTAAGTGGATGCACACATCTGCCTGCACATAGATACAGATGAGAGACTGTGCTTTTCTTTGCTCACTGAAGAAAAAGGTACTCACCTTCATTGTTAAAATTCAAGTACAGAAACGGTGCACAAAGAGAGTCAAGACCTAAAGAGAGAAGAGCCATGAAGAAACAGCACAAAGAGCTCATTTATTTTAATGCACAAGATAAAGTCATTAATTTATAACAAAAATTTGCACACTAGATACTGGTTCTGCATTGTTAGGGCTTCACAAGTAATGGTGAGAACAACTGTGAAATCAATGCATGAAAACAGCAAGGATTTCTAATCGTTCAGCTATAATGCCAAATTGATTACTCTGCCAAGACACCCAAGAAATGCCAATTACCATCCCAAGAACTCGGTAACTTTTGCAGTATTAACTTGGAGCTTAATAGCAAGCAACAGACTTTTCTTTTTGAAATAAAGTGACTGAAACTTATGAAGACTGAATATATAATAAAGTGTGGGGCAATTTTTTATTACAAATTAAATATAAGTTATTAGGATCTAAATTTGCCACAGCTCACAGATTCATTCTTTAAAGGAGACAGGGGAAACCAGTCAAAAACAGGCTTATATTGTGGGGGTGAAAAGCAGGAGGTACTTTTACATCAATCAAAGCTTTCCATTCAATTATCTGCCCTTGCCAACTAGTCAAACTCACCTTGCCAGTACACCAAATTAGGATGGGAAACAACCCAGGCCTTCAATACACGTCTGAACTTCGCATGACCCTCTGGTGATGACAGCAATTCATCATACTGATGGCAACGAGGAATATCAACTTCAATCTGCACCACAGCCAAGCATATAAAGAGAAATGGGGGTGAGTGGGGTAGTACTACAGCAATCTTGCAACATTGGAGGTGGAAGTCAGCCAAAATATGTAGGTCAGACCACCATCATACACAATCTGCTTCCTCCATCACTCTCAAAACCAAAACCAACAGAGGACCTAACAGACCTGCCAAAGTTTAAAAATAGAGATTTTTTTTTCGTTTTCTGCACTCATTTTTTAAAGGGTTCTAGCCCTTGAAAAAGGTAGAAAACAGGTGACAGTTACAGTTTTTTTACTTCTGGACTCATTTCAGGTGGTAATATTGCTTTGCTCTAAAAGGTAACCAAATCAGAGTTCTCAATATTGTAACCAGTTTGATGGACAGTATTTCTTCACCCAGCTGAAAACAACAGCTGTTGTTTGTAAAGTCTTTTTATGTCCGGTAAGAGAACATTTGAGAACATTCTCTTAGAGAACCAAGTTGCTCAAATGCCCATTGCTGCGAAGTATAGCTCACCTTATAGATCTCCGCATTATCTGCTACAAGGTCCAACAGGCACAACAAGAATTCTATAAACCCAGGATTTTTAACAATAAATCATTAATATTGTTCACTACACTGCTGCTGCTACAGAAACAGCGATTATAAAGTAAAAAAAGGATTTCAGCTTCCCCATGTTGAAAGTTGAGTTAAAGTACTTGTGCCAGTCTGTTTTGAAAGATTCTTGCTACAGCATAAGGCTAGAGGGCAAGGGGAACCATACTGTTATTATCCACCACACGTGCTGTAACAGGCAAGTGACTGCTGTAACAGGAAAGCGATGGGTGGAAAAGATCTTCAAGTGACAATATTTGGTAACACCGTAAGTCTTACTTGTCTGTCTGTAGGAATCGGTGTGTCTTTATCAATGGCATCATATTTTGCTTCTATGGCACCCTAAATGTGGAAGAAGAATATTTGAATTTAGAAAGCCCTTAACAACATGAGTGCATATGACAATGTACATGCTGACATGCAGAAGTTGACTGTTTTTGTTAAGAACTTTAGTTAGCAGAAGAAAAGAAAATTCTGACAGCTTAATTTCAACAAAACCATCTTTATTCTGCTACTAGCTCAGGATATGCAGACCTTTCTATAGATCTCCCCAGCGTGATTTTCAGTTGTTTATGCAGAAAGTTATGTACTTTGTAGTTTCCCATTTTCAAGTTGAGATGCTCTCAGTTTAAATTTAGTGCTTACTTCAGCCACTGGCAAGTGGCTTTCACCATCATCTCTGTAAAGGCTCTGAATCCAGCTGCCTGTTAATTGATATTGCCAATATAGACGACTTAAGTAGCCTGTCCTTGCATAAACCCCAAGGCAGGCATACTAACAAGTCCATTTTAATGTTATGGGACAGGAAAACATCCATACTGTACAGATGGCAAGTTGCTGAAACATGAGAATTGACTCATCTCCTAAGACTCAGGCTACAATCCTGACCAGCAGTTTTTCTTTACCTTTACAGCTTTTTTTGCTGATTATATTATATAGCACTCAGAAGATCACATCCTAAGCTAAATCTCCTAAATAACCCGGCATGTGTTATCTCTAAGAATCTCTTCGCTCCGCTGCTGCAGGATTGGAAACAAGGTAAATCCAAAGGCTAGGTAGTCCAGCAACTCTGTGAGGAGCCCTCGTTTCTGGCACATTCCATTGTCCAAAAGGACTGTATTTGATTTATTTATTCTACATTCTTTCTGGGAAGTGTATTGATTGGTAGGTGGGAAAAATACATTTCATGTGTTTTCTCCTGTTTTGTCCAACTATTGCTGACTAGAGCAGACGGATTGTCAACTGCATTTGTCAAAAATATTAAAAATCAAAACAAAAACTCCCTGTTAACTACCAAATGTCAGGGTATTATTTTCCATCCCATAATCGAAATTACAGGCAGTCAAGTTTACATATACTTTCTGAAATCAAATAACCTTACAGACAAGAAGCAAGTTTGTCAGAACATTGTCTTTATTTGCACAGTTTCATGACTCATTTTGTTTGAAATTCCAGTAACTCTATCTGCCAAATTTTAAAACCGTTCCAGCTTCCTTGTCAACCCCATTCCTATCCCACTCCATCCCGAGTCAGTACTGGAACTTCTCCAAATGCCCTTACCTCAACACCCAACAAGGCAGCCCAGGTCACACCTCTCAGAAGGGGAGGGATGTCAACCCTGGCTTCTTTCCAAATTTGGTTTTTCTTGTATGGGTAGGCCTTCAAAGAGAAGAGATTAACTGCAAAAAATGTTGCCATGTAACTGAAACAATTCAAATCCCAAAGCTGGGACAGTCTTTCCCCAAGTGAAACAGCCTGAACAGTGAATACAAATTTCACAAAAAGTGAATTTAATTCCTAACTGGAAGGCCTGGATGAAGGACTACTGTTTGATGTTAAGATAGCCACTCTTTCTCACAAGTGCATTCATGTGCTCTACTGGATTGATCTACTAATGCAACTTCGTATTACAAGTTTTTTCTTCATTTTATGTTTCCTTTCATAATATGTATGCATCTCGGTTTTATTAAACATTTCTAGTTCACACTTGATAATATGAATCAGCTCTCTCATTCTTAAACAGGAATCCATCTTTCTGCATATATGTAAATTAGGGGCTGCAATTCCTTTCTCCAATATAAACCTCACATTTCTAACATGGCACTGCCATGTTTTCAAATACTTAACTGCTTGGAAATGCAGAAATGTTATAGGCATATTTATACCTATAATAGCCTAGTCTGTTATGAAATAAAGGATGTAGAATTGTTTTCATCAGTAAATAACCAGTATTAGTAGCAGTTCTATTTTCATGTGCATACTTTAAAATCTACTTTTATATTCATCAGTACTGAGAATAATTTGTTCTATTTTTATTTTCCATCTTCTTATACTTCTGAAGAGTTTTCTTCCCCCTTTCCCACTGTGGTTTCTTGCATCTCTGCTTCCTTTTACAATTACTTGGTCTTTCGAAATCTTCCAGTCAACAGACCGAATCCAATTATCCAGCATCACAAGGACTCCATACCTTCAACAGCCTGTCAAACAGGACAATTCTATTTAGCTGGTACTCTGTGTCCCTCTCCCGGATGATCAGAGGAAGAGTAGCAGCTGCAGAGAGCTCATTGCTACTGTTGGAATGAGGTAAAGCTGGCTGGCTAGAAAAAAAAAAGGATAGTAATAGTGAACAGCAAGAAAAACAAATCACTGAAAAAAATTAGTACCCCATGAAGCATTTCTGAGCCAGAAGGAAGTATAAATGGATAATTTTGATTATTCAGCACAAGCAATTGATTTCCAGGACAGAGGCTAAGATCCTCAGTTTGGTATCAAGGCCTTAAGCGCAGAGTGCTAATCAGCTCTCAACTTTTAGAGCCAAACAAAGACATGTTAGTTTTGCTTCTGGGAAGCAGTTGTGTCTGCTATGCAGTGTGCCACTGAAATAAAACTAGTAACTCAAAATTCAGTGCATTACAGATGTACAAATTTACACATATACTTACTCATCTTCAAGCAATGGATAAAATGCTTCTCCACCAACATCCTTCAATCTCTGAAATGTGGAAGAAAAATAATTCACTATCAGAATGCTGCTCAGAATTCAAGTGGAAATCTTACTGGAATAAAAAAACTATTAATTAGCAATTCATTTGCCAAATTCAGTAGCTTGCCTTGAGGCCTAAGCATTAGCTCAGTCCTTTGCCAGCAATGAACCACACAGCCTTCAACACTAGAAACTTTTACTAAAACAGACTTTTGGAGTTGATGGAAGTTCTCCTGCCTGAAGATAATCCATATCATCCATAAACCTCTTTCCACACAAAAAATAGTTTACATGGACCATGGATTAATAGATCAATATTACACAGTTCTTCTTTGTTTCCTCATTTTTTGACATGGACTCACTATCTAAGTAGCTGCAAAGCAACTGCACAACTTACTTTTATGGCTCTAATCAGTTCAAGAGTTAGGCAAACTTGAATTCCTTTTAGGAAATATGCTCAGCAAAGGTGACAGACAAACATGGCTGGATTTCTGACTGAAGTTTTCAGACATCTTATGGTGCATGATTAATGTTTAATACCATGCTCCCTGTAGTGCTCTGTTTTGCAGTTCAGCCCTCAACTTGCAGGCACACGGCAAGTTCCACTTGGGGCTGACAGAAGAGTTCATTCTTAGTTCATTCAGTACTGCTCCTCTTTTGATTATAAGCATCATGCTCTGCTCTATAAAAGGTGTTTGAAAAATTGCACAAGGTCAAAAATTTATTTCAACTAACACTGCAAGGTTCAGGCTTGCACCTTCCCCAAAATGAAACTTCAGTATATAATTACTTCCTGCTGTATTTATAGAAGTAGGCAGCAATATCCAAAATTACAGATCACAATGTTTAAAAAGAGCCTGAAAAAGCTGCCCTCTAGTAAGAACAACAGTAGGAGCTGCAGTGTGTATTATGTTTATTACAGTTGTTGCATATTTTTAACCTCCCTCCTGCCTCGCAAGCCCCACTGACCAAGTGGAGAAAATAACCCAGTTCTTTGTTCTTGATGCTTTTGTGGGAAGTAGTGCAAAGTTCTACTGAAGAAATGTGTTTACACAGTGTTTGACACACTACCTCCAAAATTAAGGTGGCAGAGTCAAGAGTCACCTTCTTTTTTGTCTTAACCCCTGTAATGATATGCAAAGGGTTTTTTTAAAAAAACTGACAGAAATGCATTTGCTACTATAAAAAGCAAGCTGCAAACAGTGCAGCATAGTTCCCAATTCGACAGCAATAAAGCTCTACATGAGCAAAGACATTTAAACAATTAAAACATTTCAGTGATATATGCAGTAAATCTTGTAACTGATCATTACATCAAGCCAAATCATGAGTTATTATATATTGGTTTTCCCAATGAAGATGGAAGAAAACTGCATTACAGCATTTTTGCAAAATGCTTTGAAGAGATCTTTTGAACTAGCAGTTTCATAGATATATTCCAAAGATTAGTAATCAACTAGTGGAAACTTGGTATCCAATGCTAAGTATAAAGCTTTTGAGGAGCTTAAACTGAACTGAGTTGATTTTTCTTTTGGATAATGTGACCCATGGACAGACTGTAATTAAAGCATACAGAAGACACTCACTAATCAAATAGTTTTAGCAACTGTGGAGAATACCAGGTACTACAGACCTATTTGCACTACACTGGAACAAAGCAGGTAACAGAAAAAGGAAAGGGAGGGACAGAAGATAAATCTAATTTAGTAAGCTTCTGCAGACAAAGCATTTTAATAGCACAAACCAGATTCTGACTTGGAGACCAAGAAATGTTCTCTTGGAATCAGTGACACTTCTGTTGGTAGAAACAGCAGTAGGAGCTGCTGTTACATATTCCCTTTAAACAAATGTTTCTGCAGAGAAGAACCTAAGAAATGCACAATATCCCTCTTACGTTTCGGAGCTGGCACAGAGACAAAGTCACAGTTGTGTCATCTAGGAGGGAACTTCTATCTCGTCCTTGCCCAAAGCTCTCACCATCTTCTAATAAAAAGCTTCAAAAAGGAGAAAAAAAAAGAATCAGGTCATTTTATAACACAGGACTTGAGCTACGAAAAAAATTTCTTACATCAAGCAGTTTCCTCTTTAAAACAGTGTTAGGTCTTAGAAGTATACTGTATTGACTCTGCATAGCATGAAACCTGCTATCAAGGGAATGCACAATCACCTTAAATTATTCAGACGGCTTTTTTTGCAAAATGGCACATTTCAGGTTTTCTATAACTTCGGTTTGCACACAAAGGAAGAGTTATGAGATATGGCATTAATATTTCCTTTTATTCCTTGATCTGGCACAGACCAGGACTGTCATTTATTGTGAAAAGCAAAAATAAAATATTATTATCATATGAAAGCCAGTTCCCATCATGACAAAAAACCCCAAGCAAAAGTCTAACCTTTTCTGTTGCAGTCCATCTAAGGATACAAATGCATCCAAGACAGAGAGTACACAAATTTTCCATTACATGATATTTTTAAAGTAGACCACATGAAACTGATTTTCAGAATTTAAGCTAGCATTCTCAGTGTCATTTAAGAGTTAGATTGCATTTTTAAAATAACTCCTCATCTTCAAGACAGACAGTGAGGTGGAAAATATTATTCCCCCATAATTCAAAAGCACCTACATTCACCTATGGGTAAAGAAATAAGCAATCCCTCAAAAATTAAAAATTTCACACTAATTTTGACACTAAAATAACACTTAAAATCTATATCCACTTTTTTTTTTTTTAATAAAGATATTGCATTTTGGCTGTACACATACTTCACCTGTTTTTTAAACAGAAACAGTAAATTGATATGTATGGGCACATAATTATGCTACTAAGACCAGGTCATAGGATTAAAACATGAATGTACTACATAAAATTGCAACATCTGCAGCAGTAAGATAAAAGTAGCAATCAGTACAATGCTGTTACAGAGTTCTAAGTCATAAAATGAAGCATTTTGAAAAAAAGTAGTCAGCTGATCTCCTGAATAACTGGGTCGTCCATTCACCACTGCTGCTCTGTGAAAGGGAATTCAGAACGTGAGAATTTGCTATGTAACGTATTAAGCTAAATTACAATTACAAATATCCCTCTGAAGCACAGTGAGACATTATTACTAAAACTTGATTCTATTGGAAAGTGTGCAAAATTTAGGGACTTCCATTCAGTGTTTTTCACTTCACCAGCATCTTTTCAAATTTCAGAAAGCAACAGGTAGGTGACAGATACAAGGCATTAAAATAATGACCTAAATTGGGTAAGAGGGGAAGCGACAATTTCCTCCTGTTAAAGAATGCCATTTTCAGTATTTTTTCACACATACATATTCACATATATTTAAACTAAATATGTTCTCTTGCAATCACTAGCATCCATCCATCCATCCTCCTTTTCCTTAAAACTGCTTCTCCATCCTTACTTGGGAAGTGTGCAGACAGGTGGCTTTGATCGAATGATTTCCTTGTTGACAAGTTCTTTCTCCAAGTCTCCTCCAGCCAAACACCAGAGATAATAAACCTCTTCAATTGATCTTTCTGCTAGGTAATCATTATCTTCATCTGTTGGAAGAAATGACACAAAAATAAATTACAGCCTTTTAGGTAATTTCTTTCTACAACTCTGAACACATACTGTTGAAAAAAAATTATTCTGCTTGAAAGTTCATAACCTTAATGTGAAGTTACAGGAAAAGTTATCTTTCCTTTGCAAGTGCTCTTTAAGGAGATTTAAGGAAAGAAATAATTAAAAAAGCAGATTATTTCTGCAGTTTGCCATGAACCCCTCACGTGAATACACTGAAGTGTGGACTTTTGTTTCCTGTGTTTTTAAACAAAACAGATCAAAACAAAACAGTGTTTTGTACACAGCACTAAGTCTTAAAATAAGAAACAAGTGATTCCTACTGAGTAGTTATAATCTCTCTTCCCTTCACATACCATACTCATTCTAATACGGTATAAAATCTTTGTCTAAGTAAGATTTTCTAAACATCTCCAAGTTCATAAGAAAAAACTAATGAGGATTTGAGGTAACATTTTCAACATACTTTAGTTTAAAACTCAGAAGTATATTTTAGTCCAGAATGTGACCTCTTTTACAAAGACCTTGTTTTCCAGTACTTCCAAAAATCATCTGATACTATGATCTAGCAGAATCCAGTTACCAATAAGTGTAAAAAAAATGACCTTATACATGCACATGTCCAAATTCTAAAGGCAAAAGATGACACTGCTTTTGCAACGTGGACTTGAATACTAATGCTATTTTTTCCCTGAGGTTGAAGCACAAAGTTTGATTTGCACACATCCCTCAAAACATTTGACCATATCACTATCCATTAAACAACTTATTGCGTTAATGTAGTGTTGTAACATTTCATAGTCTCTGTGAATAATTTTTTGGAGAGAAAATGCAATAACATTTTATTTTCCTTCCCCCTCCAATGACATTTATCCCACTACCTGCTTTTACCTTTACATAATTGACTTATGTCTTCAGGAAGTGTTAAATTAGCACACCTTGGAGAAGATGAGAACAGACCAGCAGGTTTGTGGAAGGGAGGATATAGTGAGGATACTTCACTGAACAAACTGTCATGTAGCAATTCCTCTGGAGTTGGCCTTAAATTAAGAGAAGATAAAACAATTAGAGCAAAGTGCTCCCAAAAATGTTGCATTTCAGCAAAAAGGTCCCCAGTAAGAAATATCAGCAAGTTACTTTAAATTATATTGGATTTCAGAAATTTTAATAGCAAAAAATGTCTACCAATGCTTTTCAATTCATGCAGCATAACATACTAGTCTGCCTATAGCCCAAATTCAGATCTCTTAATTCTTCTCTTTTACACATTGAAAAACACAAAACTGGGAATTTCTTACAGGTAGCCCAAATGTCAATATTCCAAAAAAAGGGTTCAGCAACAGTTCTTCTAATTTCATAGTAACCCATAGAGTTTACTAGGCCCTTGGACTGAATACTTGCCTCTTAGAAGGCTGGAACGTAAGGCATTTCTTCAGTAGAGCTATGGTATTTTCAGAAAGGTCCTGGAAGATAAGAAAAATATGGAGGAGGTCTGTTTATTACTGTCTTAATTCAGCAAGTCACTTGGCTCGTACTTAACTTTCAACATACAGGCTATTCCTTTGAGGACAATAAAATTTCACACCTACGCACATGAGGTTAGCTTTGTGAGACCAAAATGCTGGGGAAGCAATTCTTCTCACCTCCCAATCCTACATTTGATTTAGGGGAAAAAGAATCTGAAAAATTTGCAATGTCTGCAGCTTTTTACTTATTTTTTAATTTAGATATTCTGTACCCTGCTGGAAACAATGCAGTACCTGACAACTTCCTTCTGCTAACAATCAGAACCCTTTCATATAATGTCCCAAAATATACAGACACTAAAATTCAGTGATTATTTCTGTGGGTAAGGAAAAGTTGAACTATATAAATCTACACTAACAGAATGTGCAAATTGGACCAGCATAGAAGACTTAATTTCTGGAAGAAAAGTACTTAACCACCAAAACTTTAAAGAAAATTTCTAACTTATTAAACTATCCAGAGAGCATTAACATTTACTGAGACTGACAGCAATTTTAGGAAAGAATATTAGCAGTACTGACTATTTGAAAGGATCTTAGATATGTAGTTTGGACTTTTCATGATATTGCAATACAGTAAGTGACCAAATGAATTTAAAAAAAAAGTTAAATACTATGCAACAATAATAAAATATTCTGGATAAGACAGCACAGAAGAGCAAACTAGTTTCACAAACCTTAATAATATCAAGGGAACCATGTTCTTCAGCTAATACAGTTACAATATCATCAACACAGCCTTCGAAAAACAAACAGAACAATAAAAAAGTTAAAGATTATTAATAAAGTGATACCAATTAAACAGGATATCAGATAAATATCCACTCCAATAAAAAGCACTTAATTTTGGCTTTTTATTGACACTGCCACATGAATTGAAAATTAATTATCAAAGTCAGAAATGAAAATTATTATAACCTATGCAGACAGAAGCCTAGGAAAGTTAAGTAGCACATCTAAGCTAACAGTGAAAATCTTTTTACAGGCCTAGTAAATTCCAGAGTGTCAGTCTCTGCCAAATAAAACAGTCTTTCAACTCATAAATTAAAAAAAAAAAATTCCTTGGAAGAACTTAAGGGTACCTACATGAATCTTCCCTCTGTTGCTCCTTGCAGATAATAACTCGCAGTATTTTAGAACTTCTTGTCATTACTTTATTGAATAAATAATTTTCCAAGTCACAACATTAATGCTTTTCAGTGGATAAACCAACAACTTTCATTCCGGTTGAAGTGGACGGAGATGCTTCAGGAAGCCTTGTTACTAAATCCCCAAACCAGCCACAATTTCAGCACTCAAGCACTAAGTGCTGAATGAAAAAAATGCTTCTCCTGACAGCAATTAATTTTAGCAGTATTGCTATTTGCTCTGGATAATAATAACTTAAAGTTTCAAATTGCAAATTCATGCCTTTCCCCTTCCCATGGTTTTATACATAAACACCACCAGAAATCAAGTTTTAAAAGCCGCAAGAATAGCCCCACTTCTGACTCATCTACGTTATGCAAAAATTCCACGTGTACAGTGGTGTTTTAAAGTTTGAAGGTGAAACCAGAGACAAAAGCCTGAGTTCACTAAACACTTCTCAGCTCTCTTTATTTCTGTCTTCCTATTTGAGTCCTGCTTCTCCCTGCTCGGCCATTACTACACAGGCACTGCTAGTGTGGGGACAGATTTCTTCAGTGGCATCAATTCCTAACTTATTTGAGAAACCCCCTGCAACACAAACCAACAAATAACCATGAAAATGACCATCATTCTTGAGCATGCTTTCTTTTCTTCTCTTTCTGTTAATAATTTGCCCTTACTGTAACACACTCCCAGATCTTCCCAAGTTTTTTTCCCTGGCATCCAGCTCCATACTTTCCCTAGAGAAGCAACACGCTACAAATGCCTATTTAAATCTGTAGAAGAAAGATAAAAGGTGAAGTGCTTTAGGTCTGAGCATAATAAGCTGATTAGACTAAAGCTCTAATAGAGCTGCTTGGAAATTTGAAAAATTGATTTTGTGCTACTTACCTAACATAAGTATAAATTTCAATCTTTCTGCTATCTCCAAACTCTGAAATAATTTTCTCCCCTAAACAAATAACAAAGTCAAATTACAGTTGAATTTGAAAGAAACAGCTACTACATAAAAATATTTAGGTAACATTGTATCCCATCTATATACAAAACCAGTGAAATAATCTACATGTGAATTTTAGACATATCAAAACTATCTGTAAGAAAAAAAACCCTTATTTACCCCAACTATGGCAAAAACAGTTTCACGCCATGATACAGTGAAAATGTATCATTGATAACTTCTCTTAAATTGAACAGCCTTGCAGTCAAATTCTTGTGGCTCCAAAGGCAACTATCCTTCATAGCTAACACATACACCAAGCATCCTGTTCCTTGAACAACCAGTACTGTCCAGGTAGGAGTGCTAACATATTCTGATATTCGGGGTTAGGTGATAGGCAAGCTGTCATTAACCCCATGCTCAAGAGCAATCAAGTTAATGAAAATATTCCCCCAGGGTCAAAATCAAGAGAACTATTCTTTTACATACCATGCAAAGCTCAAATAATATCACACCAAGAGACCACAGGTCTGATTTAGGGCCAGAAGGCAGAGGTTTCTCACACTGAGTGTGATCACTTGGTTTGCCTATTCCCTGTGCAATTACTTCAGGTGCCAGATATGATGGGTACCTAGAAAGATGCAGCAACATTAGATACTATCCTGTCTGTCCAAAAAGTGTGACTTCCTATTACGTAATCAGAATAATCTGGCATTCTGAGAAACCAGAATACTGACTATTTTATCCAGTCAAAATCTACACATTGCAGCAAAGTTTCACTCCAGCATAGTGTTTACTACATAAAAGGTCAAATCCCAATCACTAGTTCTGTCTTTTTGTGACAGGAAATCTCAGCTTTAAAAGTAGTATGTTTACATATCTTAGAGAAAACACACATTGAATTTCAGCAGTAGTATATTAAATAAGTGTATCCTAGACTCATACTTGGGGATGACGGAATTATTCTTTTCCAGTGATAGTGTATTCCCATCAAATAACTTTTGAATTTGCAAAAAAAAGTAACAAAAAATTCTAAGAACATATATTACCTTCTACTAGATAATTTTAAAATAGTATTATCACCTTTTTTTTGTCAACAATTCACTATAATACCTAAAAAAATCTTCAACCATGTTCTTAAAGGAAACATCAGTTTCTTTTGGCCATGTCTTTAAGAATCAGCTCAGTATTTCATTTGAAAACAACATGACACTTTAAAAAACCCAAAAGTGACAAAAAACCTAACTGCAACAAAGCACTGGTTTGTAATACAGTACGATCACCTGGAAATAAATTATAAAATTATAAAGAGACAGAAAACCTACAACGGTGGGCAATAGCAAAGCACTGATTGTGCACTTTCCTAGATTTGAAGCTAGGAATCCAAGTCATAGGGAACTATCAGTATCTGAAGGCAAAACTAGGGAATAAAGACTGACAGCACAGACTTATGGGAACATGCTGGCATGGTACCCCTTCTCTATTTTTCATTCATCTCACCTAGTCAGATGACAACCTCTTTAGTGACATTATCAGAAGCTTCTGCATAAGGGCTGCTCTAAACATCATACATTTCCTGAAAAAATACATCTCTGATATATTTGTATTGTGTAGCTACATCCTTACCCTATAGGAAAATCAACATCAACACCTTGAGCAGTCATATGGTAGAGTCCAAATTTTGCCAACTTCACGTGTCCCTGAAAATGGAAAAATAAATGAAAAAGAGCAGCAGAATCCAACATTGGAAGAATCTGTGTTTAAGTTAAAAATGTTAAAAAAAGAATTCAAAAATCATTTCAAATTGCATTAGCTGTCAGAGGACAGAAACCTATAAAAAGCACCCTTTTACATTTCTGCCTCATCTATTATGCAGAAGTTCACTGCAAATTAAAGAGGTACTTATTTCTAATGCTTTTACTTCTCAACAGCATTAAGTAAATCACTTTGTTTGGAACACATCATAACTTTTTAACTTACAGTATATTTTCAGTAAATTGAAAAGGCTTAAATACTCCATTGAACATTTTTCCTCTTTGAAAACTGTTCAAAATCCTGTTTGACTCCTAGAACTCCCTAAACACGACCACTATCCCCTCAACTCTTCCATTTACCCAGCCTTGCTTCTGTAGATCTCCCATCAACTCATTACTATCTTGCTCTCCTTAACTGTATCAACACCTATTCCAAACAGTTTTTCTAGGTACTTTCTTTTTATTTGTGAAGACAGAAAGCTAACAAAAAAAACAACAAAAAATTATGCATAGAAGTTAAACTGAGGCCTTATTTCTGCTGGATTTTGAATTGCACTCAGCAAGCCTCCAGATGGTGCAACAGAGAAGGCTACATCAGAAAGCTTTCAAAGGGCAGGGGAGAGCTTAGAAGTTTATTGTCTTATAGCCTTCTTCTGTTCTTTCATTGATTTTAGGAGTATCTTAAAATCCTAGAGTATTTTTGCATGTTAGAGCATTATTATGATTTTAATTTGTTTACAAGCATATAAAAATATACGTGTTCCTTATTTTTGTCCTCTTCTTTCTCTTTGCCTTCCAAGGGGCGGATCTACTTGTTCTACCTAAACTGAGTAAAAAAAGGACGAATAGAGGAGTCATGCAGACAGGTTAAACTCTTTAGCTGTTTGTTCTGATGAAGAAACTGCTCCAAGTTCAGTAGTATCTATTAATTTCTCTCAACTTTTATGAACAGAAATTATACTCCACACTGCCAACTCAATAGTCTGTGATAACAGAACAGACACTTAAATTTGAATAATTTAACATGAACAAAAAACTATCTTGATATCTTAAAAGTCAAGCATCATATCACCATTGAACACAAGAAATATTATTGACAGGTAATTAGCCATAAGAAGCATTTTTCTATTCAAACAGTTAGGAAGGTCTTGTAACTTATCACAATGATGACAAGTAGACTTAGATTACCACTTGGAGAAGAAAAGGGAGAAATAGTGTGGTTTGAGATAGAAGAAAATAGAAAAACAGATTCTGAAATACATTTGAAACATGGGAAATGGAGGAAAACCGTAGTTCTAAAAAAATAAAACCAACACCTTTCCAGATACGCAAATTTTTTCCTTATTGGAAGGACCGTGACCATCTAGTCTCCATCTATGACACAGAATGGCACTTGTTAGCAGCAAACAAAACCATACTTTTATTCCTGTAGCTGTACCTTTCGATCCAAAAGAATATTGCAAGGGGAGAGTGCTCGGTGGACCATTCCATGTTTATTCATATATTGTAAACCTTGCAAAACCTCGTATGCTATGCATAAGATCCTTGAAGAACTGAAAAAAACCAAACAAACCAACAACATGTTATAGTGAATGCTTTCCTTTTTAATCTGTAAAATTGTAGTGCTCCACAGCTATTCCAAACAAAAGTGAGACACTTACAGTTCCAAAACAGTTTAAGGGATCAGCACTGAATATCGTGGGATATGTTCAGTGCCATACACACATATCCTCAAAATCCCACAACTAGGTTTTTTCACCCTGCAACTGGTCCTTAGGAAGTGCAGAAAATGCTGACAAAGTATAGAATACTCTCTGCAATAGAAACTCACCTAATCAGGGGAAAAAAATCCCAACCCTCCCTTATTTTTATTTGCTCTTCTTAAGTATCCTACTGATATTCATAAAAAAGTTCAGCTGAACAAAAGTTTTTGAAACTCAGATGTTAACTAGAGCTTATTCAGAAGATAGCATAGAGGCCTGACTAGATCATACCTATAGTCTCCAGTAATCTCAAAATCTAAAATAAGAAAAAAAAAAGGGCAGAAGACTGCATTTTCAGCACATTTTGTTTTACAACTTGGAAGTATCAACCTTACCATCTTTGTAAAGAAACAATGAAGCTTACCATCCAAAGCATTTTGACATAACTATGTATTTTGACAAAAGTTACCATTTACTCTAAAGACTGATAGCCTTAAAGAGGAGTTTCTGTGAATAAGCGATCGGGAATTTGTACCAGATCATCAGTAACAGGCTTCCAAAGTGCACCCAAAATAAGAACAAAAGGCACAGATCTCATGTCACCCAGAGAGATTCCACTTAACTTTCTACTCTTCCTCATTCTGTCCACTCCCCCTCAGCCATTTCAGGTCTTTTTGGTAACTTTTCCTCTGCAGGCACTGGTTTACACGTCCAAAAAGCAAAGCATATCTACTTATAAAGACCTAACTTTACATGCAAATTTTTTTTTTTAATTTCATTGTTAAAGAATAACATACAATAGAATTCTGGAAGATATTCACCACCTTCTCTTGCTTATTAAAAACTTGTGCAACAGCAAAATGTGGAGGAGTATTACAGACTGATGACAGTGACAAGCCAACTGTCTGACTAAACACCAAAATTAATTGCTTTACTCAACTTCATCAGCTGCTATTCATACCTGATGTAATGACAGAACTTTGTCACAAGAGTAAACAGGCAGATTTTGAGAAAAGACACACTTCAAACAAATTCTGAAACTAGTGCAACAAAGAAATTCTGAAAAAAGCCATGACTAAGTTACCCTGCATAGAGCTATCCTCTAGGTCCTCACCTTTTTTCCTAGGAGAGCTCTGTACTAATTTACAATGTGAATATGTACTTTTAAGATAAATTTTAAGCACAAAGGGAATCTGTTCTAACATATGTCTATACTGCTGTATCTTAGGTCACAGCATTTGAAAGTGATTCTCAAGGTCTTAGCAATTTGACCAAAACCTCATGGCTAATAACCACAAAACCAAAACAAAACTGCACAACCATCTAGCTCCTCCCTCCCTAGCACCTCCCACCCCCAAGTTAAATACTACACCACAGCATCAGACACTAGTAGCTGGGCACCTTTCCTCTCAGTCATTCTTGGGCAGAGAGATAAACGTGGTAAAAAAATTACCTTAGAAGTCTTCAGCTTCCTTGTACGTTTTTTTGCCTGCAATGCAAATGCTAATGATAATGGTGGCAAACAGAACCCCCTCTCTCATTTTCCGCACAGCTTTGTGAAACAAGACATGAAAAATAAATGATGGAATATTCATGTTTCCAGTAAGGAAATAATTGCATGTGAACAATTAGTACATCATGAGGTATTTTAGCCTAAACATTGTTTCTCTGTGTTAAAAAACTGAAGTAAATACGGCACACTGAAAAACCAAAAGTAACTACTAAAAGTGCAATTTGGTGGCAGTTTGCCGGCGGCGTGCAGTGCGCTCTGCTGGCACGAGGGGGCCTCAGCCACTCATTTATTTTCCGTGTTCTCTTGCAATTCATTAAAAAACCACCCCAGAACTCGGCATTCTTTGCTCCTTAAGATAAACCCTTCACGTCGTTACAACGATCAGGAACACTAGTGATAATTATTTTTCAATGTGCATTCAATGCTCAGTGCTCTTAAACTCTTGATGCCACCCTGCTGGGCAGAAGTGTTGAGCCAAGTACCTAATGCGGGCCCTTCAGGAGAGAGGGAACTCTGTATAACAAGCTCTGCATTGTGCTGCTGCACGTTGTGTAGTTCTGATTTATTATGGAAAATACACTGTGTGGTTACAACCCATGAGATTTGTATTTAATTGCAAATGGCCTACAACTTTCAACTACACTTACTGCTGTTATCAAGCCCAAGAGACTTCTCTCCTTTAAACTCCCCATGGCCAAGTTCAGCAGATATTCCCAGCCTCACTGGAGATCACTACCAAGGCTGTCCCCTTGCTTCCGTGGGTCTCGGCTCTCTCCCAGTTCCTACAGCCATTGTCAACACTGCAAGCACTGCATCAGCCTTCAGCAAATGCAGAAGGTAGGCTCATAAAGCTGCTTCCAGGCTTCAGGTTAACTTGACCTTTAAAAAACCCCCCACAAATAGAAAAAAAACCAGTGTTATAAATGAGGAGGACACATAAAAATCCAATGTTGGTGTCAAGTTCTGAGCAGATTCAGAAACATTTTCCCCAATTAGCTGGAAGCCTGTTTTTCAGTAGACCAGCCAGTGTAAAACTACTGATAGATGTAGCCCTGTTTAGCTACTGGGCCTCTTCAGCTGCAGAGGTATCAGCACCCTCCTTTAACAGGAGGTGGAGGGAAAAAATCAACAGCAAAAGCACTAGAAACAACACAAGAGATAAGGTGGCCAAATGTAAGGGTAGCCAGGTTTGACACCAATCATGCCACACCAATGACCTAAGGAGAGCCATAACAACAGTTGTGTGGCATGAAGCAGCCTTTTCATCTCAGCAGCTGATGATCATGGTTGTGACTTCAAATTACAGTGAAGCAAATCACTCCCCTGCTTAAGGCAATATTGTAGGATGCAGTAGGTAAAAGCATGGAAGTGTGAAATGCACTGGAGTTTCCTAGCTCCTCCAACAAGACTTAAGGTTGTTTTCCTCTCCACCAGCAAGAAAAGAAACAGAAATTTCTTTGCAAAAGCAACACACATTCAAGGAGCTGTCTGCACTTTTATCCTCAGTCTGGATACCAAAAAACCTATTCAGTGGTAGCCTAATCAGCTAAGCCTCTGAAAAGGGGTTCTTTGCAAGTGAAAGGATTGCATACAGGTATAAAATCAAACTGGTTAAATTTAATGATTCTCTTAGTTTGGAGAAGAAACATAGTCATGAAAAGAGGTAATTTCGTGTTCCTTCACACCAGAGATCATGAATGAAAAGACTGTAAGGATTAAAATCAATACCAGGGTTTGAGGCTATAACTTGAATGCATAGAAAAGGAAGCACGAAGGAGAACTGCATTCCTCCCTCAGATTCACCCTGTAAGTAGGACAAGGAAAAAAAAATCTCTACAAGTTGATATTAACAAGTTGAGCCAACAGCACAAAACCTAGCATGGTTAAGAGAGGCATGTGCATGGCATTTGTGGGTGGAGAGAGAAGGGAAGTCAACTTAAAAACCCACAAAAAGGAGGATTGTTTTATTACCTCCAGAACTTGTCAGACCAAAAGCTATACCAGACAAATGACTAATTTCCACACTGTAATAGTACACAGGTGGCTGCATTGTGCCTTCACAAAAAACGTTAACTTTTCCACTTAGCAGCCAGCCTGATCTCCAGTCTGTTGAATCCTTACTGTTAAGGACACAAAGCCATTTTCTGGAAGTTTACCTCATGAATAATAAACCTAACCTGTCAGGAAACAGATGTTTTAGCAGAGTTTCAATCTCTCATGGTTCTGCAAACCCACTGATGAAATAATCTGATTACTTAGGAGACTGTTGTCACTTTTTGGCTTCAGACGGGTGTGGTGGGGAAGAAAAGATTCTCAGTGCATCCACTACACTCCCTGATCTGAGAACAGCTTCTGGGCCAGGGTGAAAGGGAAAGTACTAGAAGAAGTTGGCATACTCAGAACCTTACCTTTTACAAAAGGATCAGATTTTAGCAGAGAGAGTGGGAAAGATGGATTTATCAAGAACCAAGTAAAGACAATAAGCCCTGAAAATAAGTATGGGATTGGAGAGCTAAGAGTGAGCATACTCACCCAGTAGTGACCGAGCAGTACCTGGGAAGAAACATCTAAGGGGAACTGCCCAAGCCATAGGTCAAAATAAACACAAGAATAAACAAAAAAAAATTGGAAACATTTAGAAATCAAAAACTTTATGACAAAAATGTGGTATGCTGAATTACTGCTAATATAACCCCAACAATATTACCTATATATTATTCAGTTTGAGTGGTTATTTATTAACTGATTATTTTTGATTAATGGGAATGATAATGCAGCTGCTTGCAGAAGCGGGAACTGGACTCTAAGATAGGATGCTCTAGGTCCACCTAGGACAATTTCTTGCAACTAATTTTTTCCATTTTAGACAAAATTACTGGTCTTCCAAACCCTAAAAATAGGCATGCTAGCTCAGACCAAAAACTATTTGAGACCACTATCCTTTTTCCAAAAAAAAAAAAAAAAAAAAAAGGCAGGCAGATGCCTAGGAGAGAGGGAATATGCAGCAAGCACACACGAAATTTTCTTTTGTATTTTCCTGGCTTCTAACTTCCTCTAATACAAGCTTTCTTCTGAAGGTTTGCTTCCTAAGCATCACATCTTATAATATTGCCTACTAGTTCCTGTGGCAATTCACAGCCATCAAGAACTCTATTGGTAAAATCTCCCCACTATTTTATCATTGCTTAACACTGGAGCAGGAAAAGCAATTGTGGAAAAATGCATTTGACAGCCAGCAGCATGGTAGTCACTATGTACACCACAGATTGCTGGAGAGAAAATAAAAACTACTTCATGCATGACATATTGAATATTTAAGAACAAGAGGACTGCAGATCACACAGTTGGAAACTGGAGATGGGGGGGTTTGGGAGGGTTGATTTATTAAACAGATTAAAAGAATTCCAACATGAGAAAAGAAACAACGAAAAGAAGAGAAATTTTCAGCATTCATGTCAATATCATGGAAGTTACAGGTTCATGCAAGTTTCTTTTCCTCTAGTTTAAAGGAAAATCAATACCAATCCACACACAAATTCACTCCATTATCTTTAAGAGAAGTGCATTCATGGCATTAACTGGAAATAAATCTTCTCCATCCTCTTTCAGTGCTACAATAAAATAGTTTAATAAGAATGAGTAATTTGGTATCTCAAAAGATCCTCCTGTCTTCTTACTGTGTCCAGTCCTAACTTCTCCTAGACTACGTAATCTCCCCTTTTGATAACTGTGACCCAGGTAGAGGCAGCTATTATAGTGTAGGTAACCAGAACACAGTGATGTACCTGGACAGTAGGACAGGAGCAAAAACAACAGGCTGGAAGCAAAGTGATGGCAGGCGCAAAATCTTGGGGAAAGGAGCAATATTTCTGGCTGTTACAAATACATTTGTGGTATTTTTAACTGGTTATGACCAGTTGTAAATTTCATTTCCTTTTATGCTTTTGTATCAGTCAACACAGAGCTCCCAATCCAGTTTGTAGGAGGAAGAAAGCTGTGCCTGGAAAGTAATGACAGTGCATTCAGTACTTAATGGACGATTTTGAGTAAGAATGTTTCATGAAGTGAAAATAACAGAGCCCCACCAGAATGTGAAAACAACACAGGACTGGTATCAGAAATCAAGCCTCCTTGTCATCTACTTAAGTGTACAGAGTCCTGTAATTTTGTGGGTACTGGAGATGTATATGTGGATTAGTATGAAGTCATGTTTCTTCAGTGCAGTGGCAATTAAGGAAAGAGGAAATTGATAACAAAAACTGGAACCAGAATTATTTTGACTTCTCTCAGGAAGGCAGAGTAATATCAAACAGGGTAAGATTATGCCGATGATAACCATGTTGCTCAGTTTCTCTTTCCTCTGACTTACAGTTCATGGGTACATACATAGCGGTGCATGCTGAAGTAAGTCCTTTATTAAATCTGTGCATCTCGTTCTAACATTATAATATTTCTGTAAAAAGTAAACTCTAGAGGAAGAGAACCTCAACAACCAGGAGTTTTAAGAAGCTTATGGCACTGATACACAGGAGCAAAAACATGGGTTCCTCTTCCAAAGCAGAGTGTCAGACAGGGTCTGCCTTGAGGAAGCACACCAGAGCAACACAAACCAGCAACGTCATCAATCACTACCCCTGAACTTGTGAAACTAATACACACTTGGAATCCAGGAAGGAGATTCATCACAAAAAATTGTGTCTGTTCAAAGTGAAAGGGAACCAGGTTGTGAACAGATGTAATGTTTCTGAACTCATAAAAGTGACAATATTTCAATACAAGCAAAACTATAAAACAAAGAAAATGACATTTGCAGTTAGTCCCATTACTGCCAACAATGTGGATAGACCGGTTAGGAGTGGTGTGGCCAAGTGGTTCAGCAGAGGATAAAGTTTGGGTATAATCCCAGCTGAGACAATCACTACACTGACCTCAAGAAAGCCATCTGACCTCCTTATTCCTCAATCAACCAGCTGGAAAACTGGATAAAAAGCAGAACTGGGTCGAAAACCAGATGTGCAGATAAATTGGGTCTTCCTGGGTAAATAAATTACAAAATACCCTATATACAACATAAGGAGTTTGATGCAGGTGGGAATGGTTTATTTAGCACTTTATTATGTGTTTGATTAAAAAATGGCACTGGGGACCAGGATTGTAAACACTGCCAATTTACTTGGAAATGCATTCACGTTATCAGAATGAAATGAACTGGAAGAGAATGCAACAAACAGAGAATAAGACACACATACAAAAAAAGAATTTTATAGACAGAGTCCTCAGAAGTCTCTAACTCATGCACAAGGTTATTTCACACAGGATATCTTCAACAAGTTCATATTGCTCACCTGAGGAAACTCAGAAAGTCCTTTCATTCCTTTTTTAAAGTTCTAAGGTGCAAGCATGTTTTTAAAACCAACATAGATCATGTTACACTTTTATGAAGGTCTCAACTTGTAATGTATGATAAAAGTCCATAAAACAATAGAGGAAGGCATAGATAAAGAACAACTTCATATATAGAGCAGATTGAATACAAAATTTTTTATCAGACAGGTGATTTTTCAGATCACTATCACTCTGAATGAATTAAGCCATAAACCAAAAATTTTCAAACACTGCACCTTGAATTCCTTTAAGACATCCAGCATTCATCCCAAAAAATGGGAGAGCAAATTAAAAAAAGTAGTTTTGAAAAGAAAGTACACCTTATAAAGCGCTATTTTAATGAAACTTCTAGTGCCATCCTTTTTAATGCACAGAACAGGAATGACAATCCATATTCCCAGTTTTTGATCTTGCCCCTGATTAACTTCAAAAAAGTTTTTTATGCATCTTAGCCTCAGCCGGCTCATACGTAAAACATGTAATAGTGATACTTTACAATGGACCAAAAAGTGCAATGAAACGAATGATTTCATCACTAGATACAAAAATTAGGTAAAGTAGCCCTGATTTAAAACCCCATCAGACACTCCGCATTCTTATCACTGACTATACACTCTGAGTAACGTAATAGAACTAGACGCACAGTGATGGGTCCCTAACCTCATAATAGATTCCCTCATTCTTACTGTGGTGCCCTAGGTGGATCAAAAAAACCTGATCAATGAAAAATTTAAAAAGAAAAGCTGAAAATGAAGTGAAATTATTGATGCAGTTAACGTTGTTGCAGCTGTGGGGCAGTATAAACTGAACTGACAGCTCTAGAAATCATGACTTAGTTAACAATAAATAATGCTGTCCTTGCAGTCAAAGAGGATTGATTTCTTCAAAATTAATTTCTGCAGGCATCTCTATGAGAGGATTAAGCATTATTAACAAGCCGCTTTCCTAATTAAACCCCTTCTCCCCCATTTCATAAATTTACAACAGATCTTTCAAAGCTATGAAGAAATCTTGCAACATTGCACAGATCTTTTCCCAAAGCCAGGCACTCTATGTAAATTAGATGTTGCAACAGTGTTATTTTAACAAATAACTTGGCCATAACATATCTAAAAGGAAAAAAAAAAATCTAAATATTTAAGGTAAAAAGCCTACCTAAGTATGTTTTAGTGTTTAGCTCAAAAAATCTGGATCCCTATATCAGTGGTACAGACACTGCTAAAAAGTGAAACAGAACAGAAAGTTTCAAAAGAAGAACAGCCTGCAAATTCAAGTGATCAAAGGGACTTTACAACTAGGCCAATAAGCAATGGTGCTATTAGGAATTTCATAGCAAACAACTACTCTTGCAAAAGCCATTAGGAAGTGCACCACTTTGATCTATAAACCAGTACACGCCATCACAACAGGCAGGAAACACCTATCTAGAATGGTAACCATAAAGTTACGTGTAGACAAAGCCGATGCCTGTGACTATAAATTAGAAATTCATCAATCAGCATACAATTAAGACTAAATTTTCTTGAAAGTGACATGAGAAATGTGATCACCAAAGGGGAAAATAGAGAGGGGTACAGTTGCATGTAGGAGAAATCCACACACCAAAATTTGCCAGACTAAAGGGCAAGAGAAGCAGAACCAACTGTAAATATGCAGGACTTACTCCCAAATACATAGGAAGGATGACTGGCAAAACATAAAATAAGCAACAGTAGAAGTACAGGAAATCCCACTTTGCAGAGGCTGGACAGTGCTGATTACATAAAAATATCAGGCATTAGGATAAGAGCAAAAGAAAGACCAGTTCATGCTTGACTTGAAGAGCTCTCAATCTTTACCACCTTGTCTTCTAAGAACCGCCAAGGGCCATAGCTGCCTCTGTTAACTGTACAGCACCAGCTCTGTGGTATTGGATACTCACAGCTAATTTACAGTAGGTATCACTTTTGTGTATACAGTGAAGAGTAACAATATGCATGAGCTAACCTTTAGCAAGATGTGTACTGCTAATGAATGAAATCAACATTTTAAACCTTAAAACTAGCCTCATCTGCCAGCCTTCTAAACACTCCCATCACAACAATGTCCAGTGCTCTGGTACCTACCTAGTTATACACCCAAGAAGAGAATATCCATACGCACAGAAGAAACAAATCTCAAACCACAATGACGTTAGAGATGTTTGCAAGCATATCAATGCATCTAAATAAACCATCTGTCTGATCCCTAATTAGTGACAAATGCTCCCTTGAAGACATTGTTCAGCAGTCTAAAAGCAAGAACTTGCCCTTTAGAAAATAAAATCCCTTTCTAGAAGGATGCACTACAAAACAAGTCTAACAAGTGCTCACTCTTCCTTTTTTTTCGTTTCTAGAAGCAGGATGAAAGTGTCAAACACTGCATTTTGTTAGAATAACCATATACTAACCACATCTTGTTCTCACAGTCTACAGCAATTTTTATGCTAAACACAACTATCATAAATCAACATTAAGATTAATAATGTGCTTTACGTCCCCTAAGATTCGCACAAGACAAATCTGACATTTGGTTTTTCAGCCATTAGCTCATTACTAGTAATTTGCTCATTACTGCGGAATGGAATTTTAACATGATCCTTACACAGTTCCTTGCAGAAATATTTTTGCAGGATGAAGCCACTCTCCCGCTGAGGATGGTGTTTTGTCTGTTTGAAACTCAACATCCTCTTTCACTAGAAACTGTAGACTCAAACCTCTCCAGTACTTTTGTTCTCAATTAACTCAGCATAACTCATCTTCAGCTCAAGATCTTTAATACTGCTTTTAGCACGGAAATCTGTATGAAGTGTCTACAAGGAACTACAGAAAAAGCATAGTTGAACAAAAGGTTGAAATAATCATACACTTTTTCCCCATCTACAGACTTTATATTGTCATGGTCTAAGACCAGCTGGAAATTAAGCACCATGCAGCCACTCTCTCAACCTCCCTCTCTCCCCTCCACCTCAGTGGATTGGGAAGGAGAATCAAAGTAAGACTTGTAGGTTGAGATAAGATTAGTGTCATAATTGACAATAAAGTAAAATACAGTAATAATGGTAAATGATAATAACATTTGTATAAAAAGAGAAAAACCAGCAATGCACAGTGCAGTTGGTCACCACCCTCCGACCAATGTCAGACCCCCTTCCAGACCCAAGCTGGCCGCCCCTCCAGGTATCTCCCCCCAGCCGATGTGCTGGGCATGACGTGGTGTGGAATATCCCTCTGGTCAGTCTGGGTCCCTTGTCCCAGCTCTGCTCCCTCCCAGTTTCTTTTGCGTACCTCCTCACTGGCAGAGCATGAGCCAAAGAAAGATGTCCTTGACTCAGGATAAACATAACTTAGTGAAAAACCAAAACATCAGTGTGTTATCAACACCATTCTCACCCCGAATCCAAAACACGGCACTGTAACAGCTACTGAAAGGAAAATAACTCTACCCTAGCTGAAACCAGGACAATGATATACAGCAATAATATCTACATTTTAACAGCAAGAGGCAGAGACTTTCATAACCTCAAAGAGTAGGATTCTCCTCTCTTTCTTTTTTTCCTGGAAGAGAAGAAGATAAGAAACAAGCAGGCACTCACTGTTATGTTTCACATGTAAGGAGGAAACACATATGCGTTCTGAAATGTCTTTGTGCTGCCATCAAACAGTGCAGTCAACTACACAAGCAAAGAATTTGATTCCATACCTAAAAAGATCACTCAAACATCAAGAGCAACAATGTTCACCGCAAATGCCTCATGCAAGCTGCACCCCTTTTCCATTCCAAGCAACTGTTTTCTTGTGAGAGGAAAGGCAATCACAGGGGACAACCTATGCTAAAAGGAACACTATAGGAAGATTTGCAGTCAGGCTAAAAATTACTTGCAGAAATAAACCAGTACTTCTATATCAAGAAAAGCATAATTGGAAAATATAAAACAAGTCCAGACTAACAGATAATCTTTCATCGTAGCTTTGCAAGTAAAGCTTTATCAAGAAAGTAAAGAAAAAGTCTACAGACACTAAATGCCCAAACTACAGAACTTCACACATGCTAAGGAGAAAAAAAACTTAAAAGTTTGTTTATTAATGCTACTTCATTTTACTGTTACATAATTTATCCTTGCCAAATTCAGCCTTATAGTGATATATGGATTTCTTATGGGAAATTCCAACACAGACTTGATTCAAAGCAGAATACACTCAGCCCATGCAGCTCTGCTCATATGTAGCTCTTCAAGTCAAATCATACAAAACCTTTGGCCTTTTGATGACTTGCACCTGTTTTAAAAATATTTTTGAAGAACGCCTGGCTACTCAGAAATTGTTTTCCCCCATCTCACAACTTCTGTACCACAGTTGCACTTCAAGTTTGCCAAAAGCACACTAACAGCAATGATGGCATGAAGAACTCTAGTCCAATCAATGAACAGACAACTGTTTAATATAGCCAAATAAAATCTACTCATCCGAATCCATTGGATCATGTTTTCTTTAAACTAGTAAACAGCTGCAGACACAGTCTGCTTCCCATCAAATGTTTCATGTATAACAAACTATACCTTGTATCTCTGATGGTTCACTAGTAATTTTTCAATACCATGACTTTCAAAACATATGACAACTATATTTTTATTGAAGAAAGGAATAGACTTAGACTGTCCAAGCCACAAATTGAAGACCAATCCTGAAACTGTACTGTAGGTGCCAAAAGTCTGCTGACTGTCAGTATTTGCTGGCATTTTTATTGTTATGAATACAAGTGCAGACCAACTTCTTCAAAGAAGAAACACACTTCAAGTATGACAGAAAAGGAAATGCTCACAACTCCTTTTATAACAGCACAGGAGCAGAAAAAAGAACTCCTTTAACACTGTCTGGAAAAGGTATCTCAAAGGAGTAGTTGGAAATGTGTTTAAAAGATGGAGAACCTTAAAGATAAATGTACATCCTACATTCTGGTTTTTGGTATCAACAGTGCTAAAATAACTAGGAACTTGAAAAAGCTGAAATTTTGATTGCCACTACCTTTAGTGAGACTGTTAAAGTATAAAACATCTACCTGCCATAATTTTTTGTGACGTCTTTTCAATTCATTCACAAGAAAAAAACCCTTGTATGCACAAGAAGACAGAGGAAGCCAGCTAGATCGAGATGCATTTTCAAATCTCTGAACAGCAATAAACAATTATGAGCTTAAATCAGGTGTGTGCTAGTTTTGCATGAGTGTACATAAATTCCCAGCCCTTTAAAAACTTAACTGACTCCCAAACATCAGGGAGCTGATTTTGCACTAGTGTGACTGTTATCAACTGAAATGAAGTGTATCCTTGCAGTGAGCACAACAACAAATAGGACACCAAATCAGGAATACACAAACAGGAAACAATGACCTGGACTACAATCTCTCAGAGAGGACAATGGAGGCTAGTCTGGTGAAGCATGGGATATCAGTGCCTAAAATTCTTATCCTACCCTTATCACACCCTCTTATCCATGGTTGCAGCCTGAATTTCCTGAGGCACACAACTCCAAAAGAGCTCCCTTGCTGTTACTGTGATGCCCTATGGAAGCACAGTAAAGAAAATTGGGATTAATGTCACTTTTAGAAGCATTAATTGTAGTTACAATGTCCACATGGCTATCCTCTGAAACAGAAAACACTAAAGAGCTGTATTAAATTCCTTTTCTGTACGTGGTTACCTATGGTAAGAACTGTGATGAGCCAACACTCATTTCCTTCTTTTGAGAGTTCTTGAAATTTACCTGACAGGAGTTCTAACAGCAGCAGGTGTTTATTCCAGGATCCCAAATATGCAACACTCAAAGCAGAAAATAATCTGGCCATAAATTACCAAACACTTACTTGCAGTAATCTTTGAAAATGAAGTTGAGCATGTTAACTTTGAGGACAATGATAAACTATCTCTGCAGTTCCTGGGGACTGCTGACATGGTATTGTTAAGTAATGAATGAATGAATTCTTGAATATATCCCAAGTCCAATTTCCAGAAAATGTTCGGTGGTATGCTCAGTAAAATGACTTTTTGAACTGTGACAGAGCAGATAAAGTAAACAGTTGAAGCTCTAATTTCCAGTATTTGACCTCCATGTGCAACTGATTTATTAGAATTAGAAAACCTGGGCAAAGTCTGAAGTTAATTGAAGAAAGAACATTGCTACATTTCTTTTTTTAAAAATGTAATTCATATATTAGGGAATGTATGCTACACCTGATGCATGACTTCAGCAAAGATTAACTGCAAATAACTAGCCAACAGCTGTATGGCCTGTTTTCCAAAATGTACAGAAAGATAGACAGTCCATAATGCAATGTCTTGAATTTCAGGACTAACATAATAGAAGATTTCCTGCTGATTTTACATCAGCTTGCGGTACAGGTGCAAAGGACTTAGGTTACTGGCAAGCATAAGGAAAATTAATCTAGAAACCAGAAGAGCAGTTTCTCACATTCCATGAACAGTTTATAAAATTAATTGCAATAGCACACGCATCAACTCCGGATGTGTAGCCAGCTACGCTATCGCTAACCAATGCAATCAGAATTCATAAAAAAGCCAAATATTTCCTCCAAAGATAATTGATATAGACAGATCACATAACCAATAACTGGGAATCGGTCCATTCAACTTATTTCTGGAAATTTCTGGGTCTCCATAGGAACAAAAAATTTCATTTTCATAAAGAAAATAGAAATAAAAGGAAAATGTCAGTCTTGCAAGAAACTTCATTTGAAGTGAACTTAATTTATCCTTTAGCTACTACTGCAAAAGCTGTAATTTACAGTAGATGAATCACTAATGTCTCTTAAAACTATGAATACACACAAAGGCTATATTTTAGCCCTATACCTCAGGTGTTACAACTTCCAGAAGAAATCCCAGTTGGCTCATTAAAAGAAAGATCAGATAATAGAATAATTTACTACATTAAAACTCTCTCAAGACAAGAGGAAAAAAATAAAGTCAAGCTTTGCGCAACTACTCTCAACAGAGCTACAGCTCAAAGAGCTGAGATAACACCACAAACTAACTTCCTTCAGCATGCCAAAACCCAAAGTTGCATACCTCAGCAAGCTATCTAAAAAGTCCTTCTGGATGCTACAAGAGACATGCTAGTATAGAAGGGCATAATGGATGTGCATATAGACTGCATCTGTTATCTGAGAAAGTTTTGTCAGAGAATCTGCGTACGTATACTGCATCAAGCAATTCAAAGCAAACTAAAATAGCTACATGCAAACTTTTTCCAAAACAGTCTAAAGTAAGCACACAGTCTGGACTAGTTCTCATCTGACACCAAGACACACATGCTCAAAGAACAGTGTGAGAACTGAATTAAAAAGGAATGAGAAGAGCTTCTAATGCTTTAACTTCTTCTGGAACTTTGCACAATAGGAACCTGACACAAAATTGTGTGAAGAACTATAGCATATATCACACGTGAAAAACCCTTTACATCTAACTACTTCTCTATCTTAAAAAAAAATAGAAGCTGTATTTCCCTAACATTCCTCAAGCTACAGCCCTCTGCAACACACCGTCACACAAGTTCAAGTTCACAAAATGCTAACACAAATACAAGGCATTTAGGTATATCTCTGCCAGACATTGTTAGCATTCTGTTTAGGGACTGCAAGGCTCAAAAGGCTACAGATCCAGTATTACTCAATTTATACTTATCTAATTTGGGATGGACCACAGGAAGTCACAGAAGCATAGTACCTTATTGAACACAGCCCATCTGAGATACCTCATGTTGACCAGGGAGACAAAAAAATTGCAAATTATTTTACCTAGTAATTATCATCTCTATGTTTGCATAAATATCAAGAGAGATGAAACCTAATGCTTGATATAAACTTCCGAAACTAGAATGAGGAGACTGGATTTTTCTAAATGTGTTTTATATTTACATATTTTCTGTGTTCTTAACCAGCCAGTTAGCATGCAATGCCTTGCTATCCAACGGAAATAATGTTAATCTCCTTCCATTCTTCACATTTTCTGTGTTACATATTATCTAGGACAAGATACCACTTCTTTGTTTCAAAGGTAATAGTGATAGATTTCAAAATGACAGTTAACACTTTTTGCAACGAGCCTGACAGTGAGTTTGGGTTTTTGCTTATTTCTTTAAAGATAAAGCTCAACTATTCTATACAGCTTACTATTTAAGCAAATAGTCCTGACAGTCAGCCTTTGGACTCAGTTTGGACCAAAGCCTTGCTGAAGTGTCTATATAAACCCAAATTCAAATCACTTATTAGCACTCTGACATAATATCTGACATCTTGTCCACTTTCTGGATGATAAATTAGATCTCTACAAATAAAAAACACACACCAAATTCCATCTGTTCCAGTGGAAGTTGTATTTCATCACCTAGCAGACATAACTTTCTAAGAATTGATATGAAGATTCCTTATCCTGTCATAGGTCTGATTTTATTTTTAAAAAGAAACCCCAAAACTACCGTATTTTATAAGTTACAATATATTTAAATTACAAGCACGTTCCCCATAACAAAATTTCACAGAAATGAGTACTCTCTCTTTGGGTGTATATTTTGTCTGATAAACAATGTCTTTAGGTTAAACCTTAACAGAACGAAATTTATATAAACCAGTAAAGTCAAAAGATGGTCCAGAATTTTGCCACAGATGATATGTAAAATAATGATGAGTAGATTTGAGTTAGCTTGACACCTCACCTGACAGGCTTTCTTTCTCGTAGCAGATCTTCCAGACTCTTTTCACAGTGTTCAGCCGCCACAACCAGTCTCTCTAATCAGAAAACACAGAAGTGTAAGAGGACTGGAACCCAAATGAAACTCAGAGTAGAGACTTCCCACTCTACCTATCTGGCAGATGTTAAAAGTATTTTGACATACACTGTACAGAAAATGACACACAATTAAATGTTACAAGACTTACAACTAATGGGTAACGCCACTAGTTTTTGTTTATGAGATACAGCAAATTATCTTTCCAGTTTCCTCATGCAAAGCACTGTCAATCCAATCATCCATGCATTCAGTAATCTCCTAACAAATATTAAAGCCCTCAGCCAATGTCAGTCAGATTTGACTGAAGAACAGAGGTCTCAAAGATAAGCGTATATAAATTTGCAGAAATCTGTGGCTGGGTTGATGAAAGAGACTCAAAGTAACCCCAGCTTTGAGAAAAGGGACTCAGGGTGAGCACAGGAGCTTCAGTCCTGATGGGCCGATGAGCACATTACCAGCTCTAGCACCTCTTGCCCAACATGGAGCTGTAGGGATCCCACATGTTCTGGAGACTGATGGGCTGGCTCTGAACATACAGGGAAAACCAAAATTATTGTTGCACTGAAGACAACAACCATGCAGTAGGAAAAGACAAAGGTATAAGATGTTACAGGGGTGTGTGAGAAAACCTCTAAAGAAGCTTTGCTGCTTGCACTAACCTAGTCAACGTTCACATTCAAAGTCAAATCAAACTAAACTATTACAAACATTTTTGTAACATGATTGTTACAGTAAGATGATGATGGAAAATTGAGGAATGTAAGTCATCACATTAAAGCTGGAACGCTTGTTATTCAACTCTGTTTCTCCTTTTTCAAATCAAAAGACCATTTAAGCTTGCTTTGGAAGAAAAAATTTTGAGATTGTCTTCTACAATGCTAACAAAGATTTAAAAAAAGTTCAATTTTACAAAAACAAAAATATATTTGAATGTTTTTCTTTTATTTTTATATTCCCCCTTTGAATGTCTTTTGTGGGGGAATTCATATATTTCATTTTTTTAGCATTGTTTTCCTAGTCTGCTCTCACATTTCCCTGCAAGAGTAGAAACTGACATTTGCAAAAAAACCCTCCACAAACATTAAATCATTAGGCATAGAACTGACACATGGAAAATTCTGTCAGTATCAAAATGATAAAATTTGCCACCAAATTTTCCAAATTATTTCAAAAATTATTAGCTGTCATTCTAACCAGTGTTAAAACAGAACACTCTCCCGACTTCACGGTTAGACATTTTATTTGCTATCCTTCAAGTTACTTCAACTATAAGGGTTTTTTTCTTCATTTTTATAAACACACACGAATTTTCATGTCATTTAATCTTTGTTGTAAAAAAGGCCAGGTTTTACTATTTATTTTTTATTTATTAAATGTTATGTTAGTTAATATTTCCTAACCTTTCATCCCAAACAATACCGTAAGAAAATCCCTGTTTTTGTTTGAAGAGATACTAGTAAATACAAATGAAAATTATTAAATTTTCTAGACCTCCTGACTGCTTAAGTAAAAAATTACATGTTGAGGGCAAAGGAAAACACATAAAGAATTCCCTGACCCACAGAATACTTCAGTATCTGGAGTTGGCAATATCCTAATTTTGTAAAAATCTGAAGCATTCCATCATACTGCATTCTAAAGGGGAAAATATTACTTGCTCTACTTTATGAGACCCTGTAGCTAATCAAATACATACAATGCGCTTTTGTATGAGAGTACTGTTGATTTAAAAGTTAAAGGTGGCAATGATTTAAATTGTCACAGGTGTTGCAGCCTTTTTGTGGAAATTAAGTGCTGTAGTCCTGCTGAGCTTGCAACAGAGTATCTAGAGCAGAAAGAAACAACTGAAGTTTTATTTAAGCTAACAGTAAGTGTGATAACAGGTACTGAAAAAACCCCCAAACCTCTTCTAGAATAAAGTAACCACTAGTGGGAGAAACCTTAAAGAAATCAAAAGATACAGGAAGCTTGCAGCCAGGACACGAGATGACAACACCAGCTGCAAATCAAGTACAAGAAACCTAACCATCACATGAAAATGCTCACAAGATTAGAACACCGGTGAGGAGCTCACCATCAAAAATACATGTATTTCCATATTCCATACAAAGACATGGCAGAGCAATTGAGTACAGGAATTTTAGTGAGGTATAAAAAGAAGAAAGTGCTCAGCTTTTATCAGTTAGTGTAACACAAAACAGGACAGACAACTAATCTCTGCTTTGAGTCTATAGAGAAGAAACAAAAGGACCGATACTGCTGGTCATAGCAAAGGTATTCAGGAATTTTGAGACTGAAAACTGGCCACTTTCCTGCTATGAGGGCAGTATTCTGCTCAGTCACCTTAAAATATATTGTCACCAAAAAACCCCAACCCCAAAACTGTAATCATACATAAAATTTGCTTATTAAACAGATACTCACCATGTTTACCTCTGGTAATGTCAACGTACTGGCAAAGTCTGGGATGGGTGATTGTTTTAAGGATTTGAAATCTCCCCAGAATTTTTATGGAGTTAGGTGTTAGAGGGAGGCCATTACTTCCACAGACATCATGAGGCAGAGCTGAGGCAAAGAAGGTGGAAGCACCCATCACAGTGTCTTTTAAAGGAAACATCTTTTTTACACAATCTTAAGCCCTTCACAGCTATTCGTGTTCCTTAAATAGAGAACACAGAGTAAAAATTTATCAGCAAAAGATAAAGACTCCAGTTACTAGTTGTTTACTAAATAATGCAATTAAAATGTTTTTTTTCCTCAGGAAGTCACACAGGAGAAACAGAAGACTTAACAATTTGGTGTCTCAAAATTATTCTTTCTCTAAGGGAACAATCTTGTTCAAAGCACAAAATTCCCAGTAAAAAACTAATAAATTTATTTGTGAATCCAAACTGAGAGCAACGCCATAAAGGTTGCACAAAGATCCTTACATACCAAACTTATTTACTAAGTCTATACAAACAGAAATTATGAAAGACACCTTCTGTTTTAACTAATACAGTCCAACTTAAGATAGAAAGCAAATATAAAAGACTGATCTCATTGGTGGTTTTCTTCCCCCAAAGAAACACTGACATGAGATATGTACTTTACATTCTAATAAATATAACCATATTAAATATGAATGTATAGTGTTAAGGAATCAAACTTAAAAAATGAAGAAAAATCTGAAACAGCTTTGAGCATTGGAATATTTATATTAGTATTTGTATTAAAAGTCTTATTTGTAAAGATACAATACTTTTCTGCAGATGATTTATTTTAGGATGTGAACAATGCACATTACAGTTAGAATTTTCCATTGGAAAGACATCAGTTGGACAGAGTGCAAGCACAAAGATTTATTGGCGTGTAGCAGGTTCCAACTGGAAACTTTGAACTGCGTATTTATAATAAGAACCCCCATTCCCACAAAAACATCAAGTCTGCCAAATAAACTACTCAGCTTCAGAAAGAAAATATATATTATAGTTCACAGATTCAATTATAATCTTGCTTGGCACAATGGTCCTCTAATGCTTCCTCTAAAATAAAACCAAGTTATTATGATCAGAGTGGAGGGGAGGGGAAGTAAGATTATGCCTAGCAGCAAGATACATTATGTCTCTAAGAAAGTAAATATGCACATAAGTATATAAAGTGTACAATATATTTACTGAAGTAAAATACTCTCATTTTTTCCATAGAAAAATAATGTTAGATAATACTTCTCTAATGCATTGTACTTGCATTCAGCTGACACTTAGAAAGGAATTTTAATAAAAAGAATTGTAAATACCATCAATTCAATAACCATTTTAAGTGATTAAACTTTCCTTGCACTCCAGATCACTTGGCTTACAAGGAGGAATTACAGCACCTACAATGTGTTCAAGTAGGCAACTGCACTTACCACTCGCCTCCTTTGGTTAGAAACCAGATGGGCAAAAAGCAAGACATCAGATAAGCAAACTTTCCTGTTGCCTACCTAAAGGGATCAACAGAGAATTTTAAAAGATATGCAATAAAACATGTTCTCTTACTACATAATTAATTCCAGGGAAACCACGAAAGTAATGAAAAAAAGCTTTCTCTGATAAGGACAGAAACCAGCCAGTTCTGTCAATTGCTACTCTCACAGTCAAACTCTCACCTCTCCTTAATTCTCCATTTACATAAATCCTGAGTTGAGCTGAAAAATAAAACAAGTAACCCCAAACTTAAGCCTTCCACCACCTTTATAAAGAGACACATATTACAGCTTAAATGAAAAGGGTTTTTTTAACAATTTTTTTTCGGTCTCAACATTTCTCTAGTAACTTACTGACATTTCTAAATTCAAAAAGAATGGTTATAGATATTTTAAAAGTTCATCTGAAAAAAGCTCTCCTCTGACTATTTTAAATTGAGGGTGTTTGTTTTTGGTAGCAGAACTATAAACACAGGAGAGTGCTACACATTGTCCTTAGTCCAATGCACACAATTTTACACCTCAAACTCGCTTTTACTATATAGAAAAGACACATACTGCATTACTTTTATGATTTGAAGGAATTAATTATATCCTACAGAACTTCCCCGTGACTTTGAAACAAAAATAGGAAGAGAAGAAGAAAAGTTTGTCATTTTAAACTGACAACAGAACCAGCTAATGCAAATTCCATTTTTGGAGTGAAATCTGGAAATTCAATTCCGATAATCCAAAACAGCTAGGATGGAAGAGGAAGCAAAGACTTGTCTTATTAATGTCATCTAAAATTACTGAGTCACTGTTTGCAAAGCACCATTTATTCCATATAAGAGAGACAGTCTCACATTTGTGAAACACGCCTGGCAGAAAGATTAGAAGTCCAGAAGTAGATTTGTTGCATCCCACCTCTGAACAGCCTTCCCTAGCTCCCTACTTTCATCTAAATCCCCCTTAGAAACTAAAGTAGTACACAAAACCACTAACCAACACGCTCAGCAAGATCAGCAAAAAAAAAAAAAAAAAGACCTTTAGATATTCCTGTTCCAATATTCAGATTAGCACTATTTTGAAAATCGTGCACTATATGGCTGTTTGATGTCCAAAAATGAGAAATAAAATACAAAATGGAATTCCATCTACTAAGCAATTTATTTGCTCCTCTGAATATCTACTGCTCTCAGAGAATAGAAGTTTTTTCTTTGGAAGTCAGCCCCTTCTAGAAACATAGTTTACAACTTCTTCACTGCAGCAGTGCTACGGTGATTCAGCTAATGGACACACAGAACTTTGCCCTTAGGAAAAAAGTCAAAACATAATAAATCTGATTCTCAGAAGCAAATATTGCACATATAGAGAGACCAATCTGAATGAATCAATCCAGTGAAACACAACTATAAATTCCTAAAGCATCCACATGCAGAAATTATGGCAAGTAGCCCCATTAGTAACTTAAAATGGCTACTTAGTTAAATGCCTCCTAAATACTCAGGTGTAAACATCCCTTACCTAAGGAAGGCAGCTTTTCAGAATTAAGACATAATTATAATCAATCCTGCTATTGAATTAGTTTTAAAGCAATTGAGAGCAATTTCAGGACAGCAGGTAGCCTAAACATCCAATACTTACACTTCTTCATTAAATCATGGTAAGCTAAACAAAGTAGGCTATTTCGTAAGAGGAAATTCTTTCACAAAATAACTTTGCTCTTAAAATATTCCTGCTACAACTACAGTAATTATTAATTTGATAAAATAACTGAAATAGAAGATACAATTCTTACTAGCGTTGCTACTTCACAAAAAACCCTGAAACTGAGTGATTTCACAAAGTTTATTAAAATGCAGAATAGGTATTGAAGAAAAACTGAATTCAGATTCCTATGGAAGGAAGCACAGAACATAAATAAGGGTTTGTTAGGACAACCGCAATAATGAGATGGGATTTTTTTTTCTATCTCCAGTACAAGCATATACTACAAATGCCGTAACATTGCTAAAAAATCTACTTGTCAGCAGTACTGTTTTTAATTAAATGTTTTCCCCTATGACTTTACATCATCTTTTACAAAATTTTCTAACTTCTCTAATATTCATTGAAGTAAGAAGTATTCTAACTATATTTGAAAAGTTATTTCATGAAAATGCTAAACAGTAATTCCTTTTGTAGTAATATTAAAACATCACTCGAGTGAAACAGCCTTTTTTAATATTTGCTGATTGCTTGTACATCAGTAATATTTGGAGAACTTTGTCACACATACATGAACGCCTCTGCGTTCTGTGCAGGTATTTGCATAAGTTACTGGTGCTGTTTGGAGCAGTTATAACGCTACCACACGCATTAAAACATTGCTGCTTTGAAAGCCAGGCATCAGAGTCGGTGAGATTTACACAGACACCTCAAGCTTCACAGCTGCAGCTACAATATTTATCCAGTAGAGAAAAATATCAACACTTGGATAGCTCGAAGAAAACATACAGAATCGGTTTTGGTGCATAATTTGATAGATCAGAATAGGTTTTTAGTCCCATTTCTCTCCTTTATAAATCTGTTATTTCTTTAACCTGTTTATTAGTGTCTTTCGTTTAGAGCCTGCCCGCTCTGCTACGTCAGTGTCCCAATAAAGACCTAAAATGGGGTTTGTCACCATTTGATTTATGCCAGGAACTAAACCTGGCACAAGAGAAATCACTTTTACCCAGTTCTTTAAACAACTCATAGAAATGCTGGGGACCCTGATACCCCCTGTGCTGCTACAAACTCACTGGCCAGAGACCCCCTGGGGAAGGGGAGGGGAAGGGGAATGGGCAGGGGACGGTGGAAGGGGGTGGGAACGGGCAAGGGCACGGGAAGGAGTAGGGAGATGGGCAAAGGGGAATAGGGATGGGGAAGAGGACAGGGATGGGGAAGAGGACGGGGATGGGGAAGAAGACGGGGGTGGAGGAAGGGGACAGGGATAGGGATGGAGCGAGGGGATGGGGGTAGGGATGGGGAAGAGGATGAGGATGGGGGGACGGGATGGGGATAGGCAAGGGAACGGGAAAGAGGAAAGGAGAAGGGGCCGGGTGGTACCTGCGCCAGCGCCGCCGCCCCCGCCCTCCCAGCGACGTCACTCCGCTCCGCCAGCCGCTCCTTGTAGGACCATAGGGGCGACCGGCACGGTGCCTGAGCGTCCTTTCTGTTCGGGTTCTTAAAAAACAAAAATAGAACATAAAAAAAATAAAAAAGAAAGAGAAAGAGAGTTTAACACCCTTCCCCCTGTGCGTGTGCGCGCTCTGCCAGTGTTCCGGGAACGGCGCGTTGGGCGCCTGAGCCCTGTGCTTGCTGAGGGGCAGCGAGGCTTTCCTGGGCGCCTGCTTGCAAACCTCAGGCACTCGCTGGAGCAGCCCCGGTAGCGGGTCCTTCTTCCCCGGGCGGGCAGCGGCGGCGGCTCCTCGGTTCATGTGAGTGTCCCGGCGGGGCCGCGGGCTCGGCCGGGCGGGCTCTGCCCTCACCGCGCTCTCGGTGCCCCCGCCGGGCCTCGCCTCGGTGCTCCCTCGCCAGCCGCTGGAGGACGGCGCTATGGGCGCCCTGGGGCTGCCCCGCGGGCCGGGCCGGGCCGAGCTCCCTGGGGTGGGCGGGAGCTAGGCAGGGTCCCGCTAATTTGCTCCTGCTAATTTGCTTCGAGCCGCCAGCGCAGCGCGGCTGGGGTGGAGCGGGGGATGCCCTGTGGCGGTGGTCGTAGGGAGGCCGCCCTCGTGAGGGCAGTACCCCGGCGGAGGGGCAGGATCGCAGCCGCGAGCTGCAGGAAGCGGCGTTACGGTCGTGGGTCGATTCATGCAAGGGATTTTATCGCAGGGCTGGACGTGCGCTGTAGCTGTAGGGCGGCATTGCAAATTCAGATCCCGCGCTTTGCGTGGAGGACGCGCCCGCGCGTGAAGTGGTTCGTCTCAGATCGGTTGTGTTCCTTTATTCAGCCCTGTCCCTGGAATGAGGCGTAGTGGTGGCCTGCTCAAGAAAATGCTGTATTAGCCTGCGAAGTACGTGCGGAGTACGATACGGAGTATCCACTGACGTTTGCAGTGACTTGTGGAAAAGTAGATGCTGCCTCACTTTTGGTTAATTGTATAACGTTCGTTGTACTTTTGCATAGACTTGAGTGAAAAACAGAGTATAACTCAGATTTGGTCCACCCTCAGTAGAGATACTTAAAAGGTCTAACCTACAACACACGTTCTGTGCAGGGATGCGTGCCTTGGGTCAACAGGGATGATCTTGTAGTTGTGTTGCCAGTCCACAGCTCCCCAGCATATGGCAACATTACCAAAGCACAGTATATATCGGGTATTTATCAGTGTATGTATCTGCGTAGATCAGTACTGGATACGTCACGTAGTGTTACACCTGAGGCTCATCAGTACGTGGTTTTGAGCTGGGTGTAGCATCTGGCAAAATAAAGACGACACTACTACAAACTAAGTAATACTTGCATTTCTTGCTCCTTCTGTTTCTTTAACTCAGGGATTCTTGTTTTCTTTTAAGTGAAGTCATTGCTTTTCACAAATACTTCCGGGATTCAGGATACTTACATGAAATCTGTTGTAAGGTGAGGCAGTGTTGTATATTTTTAGGTAGCCTCAAGGGTCATTGCTTATCAATACAGCTTCATCATAACCTATTCTCTCCACCCTGTCCCATGTAACAATATATTCTTGTTGCAGTAATTTTGACTTATGAGAATTTCGAGCAATTTATTTGTGAGTTGCTTTGATGTTTTAGCAGCACTGAATCCTGAAGGTGCAAGATATTAAAGACAGAGATGATTCTTAAAACTATCTTCAGCAAATTTATGCTCTGGAATGTCTCCTTCCTGTTGTAACTATGTGCATATTTTCCATCCATTGCTATAGGTATCTTTGTTTATTTTACACCTTTAAATATAGAGAGAGAAGGAAACAACTTCTCATTCTCCAGACTGAAAGCAGTGGATTGTGTGGAAGAAATGGTATCAAATGAAAAAAGGTATTTGCTAAAAAAATTTGTGCAAATCTGAAAATAGTCCATCAGATTGGAATAATAGGACTCGAGTTGCCTAGAGCCTTGAAGACTTGATGCTTCTGATAATGAAGCCTATTTGACTGGGAAAACAATCTGAAAAATAAGTTTAATGCAGAAAGATATGATAATATAGCTTTGATATTATTATAACTCTAATTTGGTATGAGTTTAATAGTGGCAAGTTAACCTAAGGCCTCTTTATCAAAGGAGGGCTAAACAGTCTATGGCTTTTTCTTAATCCTTTCGATTTAGGAGATGTTGTCTGTAATGGCTTTTCTCCTAAATATATTTGGCTGAAGTCTGTTTAATACGTTATTGTTACTTCAATTAGTTGTGTTATCCGAGACTAGGAATGAAGTTAATTGTATGCCGTGATGGGGGGAAGCAAGCAACCCCCCTAGGACTTCTTATGCTTTGCAAAATCCTTTAGCTCAAATCACAGCATTTTTTAAAAATTATTTTTGAAAGCCAAATATTTGTGGATTCTAACCTACTAGAGTCTTTAACTTTCTACTGAGCTTCAAGTTTCACAATATTGTGTTTTCCTGAAAAGAGGGCCATAAGATACCCTGTAAGTAATGCTCCATTGTGCAAGATGTATTGGTGGCATTCCTCCCTTTACTTTCTCTTAGTTCTTTCTAAAGTTGCCTGCTTAATATCCTTGGTGAAATCACATTTGTGCAGGATGGGGTCCTAATTCAGAGAATGTTGAAATATATATACTTGGCTATAGTTTATCACGGAAATTTCATGCTATGTGCTTGATACACTGAGTTCCTTATTTGACACATTGTTACAATAATTTGGTGAGTGTTCCAACTTACCTCTTAATCTTTCCTTTGTTTTTGTTCCCTGAACTTCACAGAGACCCTGTTTGCAACTTCGGGGGTTGGGCTGTGTGTTCTTGTTTCTTAATTTAGGACTAAAGTAGAAAGTTAAAAACTTTTATTCTATATTAGTCTGTAATACACTGAGATACAGTACACTTATTTCAGTTGGCAGGAAGCTTTAAAAACAGTTTTTTAGGAAGTTTTAAAACCAGAAAATATCATAAATATGCCTCAAAGTATTTCTATGCTTTATTACCCAGCACATTTTATACTATAGAACTGTGATACTTTGAATTATGAGATCATGAGAGATGACATAAGGTAATAATCAACTATAGTGATTTGTGTTTTCTTTCTGAATCTATAATCCACTTCTAAAATTGTTGCTCTGTGTAAATTTACTAATTGCCAGTAGAGTCATATTAGAAAAATATCAGTTTCTCAGCTTCCCTGCCCTTTCCCCATTAAAGTAGAATAAATAATTTTATGGATGTCATGTTACTGTGAGAAAGCTTGACATCAGACTGAAGGGTGGATCTTGAATTGACAAGAAAAAACACAGATTGAGATGCAAAATACACGATATATGTAACCCAAGACCAAGAATGAGAAGAAGAATGGAGTTCTTGTATGCCTACAAATCCCACCTACTTTACAAATTCCTATGAATGTACTTGCGAAATACCTATATAATGAAAACAACGTAAAACAGTTGTCATTAGAAGGATTGGTCAAGTGTGCAGAAAGACAAATCTGGTATCAGCCGTAATATTTTTTAGCTTTCCTGATGATGATCTGATTGCTTTATGTCACAGCTATTAATTCATGTTTGTCTCTTCTAAGGGAGTGTCACCTAAAACCTAAAGAAGGTCAAATACTAGCCAACATAGATAAAACTGAGGAGTCAGCAGAGGGCAGCTGGTAGGAACATCAGATGTGAGCAAAGCAAACAGCACCTCTTGCTTCTTGTAGTGATATGAGTTAAATGAAGTCAGTCCAGCAGAGACCCCCCAAAACCCTTGTGTTTTTCTGAACAGTTACCTGCATGGTTCTTACCTTTACCAAGAAACATTTCCGCTGTTAGATTTCCTGTCATACCGGGGGTGAGAGGAAATCGATGTTTATTTTTTGTTTCCATGGTTACATTAGTATTAAACAGCAGGGGGAGGAAAAAGGTCTCAGATGGCTTTTTTTGCTCCAGTGTGATGGAAGCTGTACTTACTTGTAATTTAATATAGTTTTAAAAAGATTTAGATACTTCCCAAAGCAGTCTTCTATTAATATTTTGTAATATTTAATGTTACGTTATTTTGTGCTTGGGGAAAAGTGCTTTCTTTAAAAAAAAATTCCTTTAAGGAAAATCTTAAAGTGACTGCAGATCAGTAAGTCATCAATTGAACAATTTTTTCTCTTGGAGGACAAAAAAATGCAGTGCTGTCTGCATTATGATGTTAGAGGTCAATTTATTCAGAGTGAGTTTAAATTTAATACATTGGTATTTTACTTCACAGGTGGTTTATTTATCCTACTTTCACACTTAGCAAATCTTTGATGTCTATTATGTTGTCTCAAATAAATACACTTGAATATGTGGAAATAGCATGGAAGGGTAGGTTTTATTGTGTGGTTTTTAAAGTTAAATAAAACACAGGCATGTGGAAGACAGAAATGTGATTGGGTTTTTGACACTGGGTTTAACAAAAAGACCTTAGCAGAAGAGGAGCAAAAGATCTTCTTGTCTATTATAACTTAATCACTTCAGACAGATGTTTGCCTAGCCTGTTTTTAAAACCTTCCAGTGATGGATATTCCACAGCCTCCAAAGGCAGCCTGTTCAATCTATTATTCTTACTTGAAAGTTTTCCAAAACTTAAATCTTGCTTTCTTTTTCATGTCTGCATCAGACCTGCTAAACAGTTTAGTCCCATTCTCGTACCAACTTGCTTTGTCTTTGAAGAACAAGACCAGGTCTCCCATTTATCTTGTCTTCTATAGACTAAACAACTGCACTTCTTTCAAGCTTTTTGATCTTCTTTGAAGTGTCTTGAAAAAGTTGAGAGACAGGAAAGGGGAATCTGAACAAAGGCAAATCTCTGTGCCAGTTGTAGGGGGTCTTGAGTATGTATGAGTTCAACGTGAGTATCTCTTGGGCAGCCTCTTGAGCAGCTGAGGTGGTTTGCCTATAGTGAAATGTGGCTGGTCAGGCCTTTCCTGACTTGCTTCTCTCTATATCCTGTGTCCCTCACACTTGCTTTCTAGAGAAATTAGAAGTTTGAACTTTTTTTTTTCTTTAAACTGGAGCAGACAGGTGTGGCAGGGTAATAGACTCCCAGGTGAGAAGTTGTTTTCTATAGTTTTTGTGGTGTAGAGTTGTGTTAATTGATTGAGTCATTAGTTGCCTTTATGCTTTTTGAGCCATAACATTTTCTAATGGTGAAGTCCATAACAAGCATGAAACATACTGCAAGCAGGTATTTTCCTCCTGAAAATACAGCCCCTGTGGCTCCAGTCAGTTTAATAGATTTGATAGCTGGAACAAGGGAAAGTGTTTTTTTGAGCATAATAAAAATGTGCTAGTTTGCTTGGGTAGCGTGATGGCTCCAAATGTTTTGAGATTGTCACCATGTTCATTTGAGTATTCCTAAACTGTCAAACATCCATGTTTATATTTAAAAAGGAAAAATTCCTTGCTTGAGCATGCTCTGTGCTTCTAGGAAATGTTTTTAAATTCAGTCCAGTTAGAAATTTCTAAGCAGTTATAACTGGTTTTAGGCATGGCAATTGCTGTCACTCTTGATTACAAAATTCAGTGTGCCAGATTCTTGTTTTTTCTAGGGGGCAGTTGCTTTTGATGCAAATCGCGGCCTGCTTCTGGATGATAGTGCATAATACCAGGTGATTGTCCAACACACAAAGAAATCAGTTTAATTTGTAGGATTTTTTCTAAATGCCAGCTTTGACTTCCTCCACCCCCACAAAGAAACCATCTTAAAAAGGCATGCCTTTCTGGATTGGCACATGGTGGATGTTTTTGGGCTGGGAGGAACCTTAAAGATCATGCAGTTCCAACTCCCTTGCTATGGTCAGGAATGCCTTCCACTAGACCAGGTTGCTCAAAGCCCCTTCCAATCTGGCCTTGAACACTTCCAGGGTTGGGGCATCCACAGTTTCTCTGGGCAACCTTAACCTCAACCTCAACCAGTGCCTCACCACTCTGAATTCTTAAGTTCTTATGCCACTTGATATAAATTACAGCCTAGAAACTGTTCTTTGACTTCCAGAACTGTAGAGAGGGAAGATTAAACCAGCGCTCATATTAGAAAGCAACATGTACTGTATTTAATCATCATCTGCTAAACACAATTCTTGTAGAACTCATTCTTTCCCTCAGAATTCTGAAACGCTGACAGAGATTCTATTCTGGATAGGGGAAAATTGAATTTCTGGCAGCTGGTAATGCATTAAACATCATCAAAAATTGCTTCAAGTTAGCACATGTCTTCTTGAGGTAATTTGCTTCAATCTTTTGGCATAAAACTACCTATTATGGAAGACTTCTATTTCCATTTCCTTCTCATCAGGAGCTTTCCCAACATAACTGAGTACGAATTAATAGTGTAAAGCTTAGTCTCTGACTTCAGGACCCTCTCTCAGAAACTATCCATGGCTATTGGATCTGATTTCGATCCCAGAGTGTTTCTCAATTACAGTTTAATATACAGCTTTGTAGTGGCATCTTGTTTCAGACTCACGATAAGTGGACAGATCATTTCAGCGGCTCATTTGTCCGGGGCAGCTGGGGACTGCTGTTCCCACAGGAGTGCAGGGGCTGGTGCGTGGCATGCAAGAGGCACTGCCTTTGGCTTGCTGGCAGCTGCTCTGGAGGCAAGGCCCAAGTTCACATCTGTGCTAGTCCTACGTTAAGGTTTGAAACCTTCTGTGTCAGGGGCTCTAATAATTGGTAACAGTCAAACACTAAGGAAGTCACTGTTGCCAGCTAGGATACGACACTGAATTGTACCCCAGGGAAATTAATCTTTTCTTAGAGGTTCAGTTACCCTTGCTGCATCACAGTGGGTAGGTAATTTCACATCCAGGTGACCCTCTGTAAAATAATTCTCGTGATAAGAACTAGGCACACACAGATCTTTTCTATTTCCTTTGTATTTTACTGAAAACTTACCTGCAAATTAGCACTTCTGAAGATGTTAAACCAACATATTGTAATTGAAAATAATTGTTTAAAAATGATTGGATTTTTAATAGAAGAATTTGAAACACAGCAAAATTAGAATTTAGCGCAACTTGTCTTAAAACTTCTTTTGTTTCTATAGTTTGAATCCATAAATGAAAAATTGCTATTTCCCAAAAGCTGCTTGGAGGATTCTTCTGTCAGAGACTATCAGTCTTAATAGCTGACATCAGCCCTCTCAACATCCAAGATGAGTGCACAGGGAGTTTGTTTGCTTTAGTGAATTTTTTTTTTTCCACTCCACAGATCAGTATTAAAAGGAGGGAAATAATTTTCATCCTAGAAGTTTTGAAAGCTGTGAACCTCACGTGCTTCTCACTACATACAACTACAAAGAAGTGGTAGATACTGCTGGCACGTGGTTTTGAAGCGACATGAAACTGCTTCTGGCTACTGAGGGTTAGTTGCCAGCCCGCTTTAGATACAAAAGTTTATTTAGACTTTTCACTCCACAGTTGAATAAATAATTTTCTCTGCACCGGGTTAGTTTGTATCTTTATAGGTTTTCATTAAAATATCATCCTATTCTATTATATGGGTAAATTCAGCATTGGAAGGTAAAATTACTTGTGATGTGTGGGGGAGGGTTTTTTTCTCTGTAAATAAGGTGCTGCAGCTGAAGGCTCAAAGTTCATCAAGGGCTGCTCTTCCCCTGAAATTTTTGTTTGACAGCTTTGTTGCTCCCCATTAAAAGGTGTTTGCCTTTATTCTTGCATTGATTACACACAGACATGTGCACACAAACATGCATATTTTCAGTTTTTTCTTCAGCTTTTATTTGGCCCACATAAAGAACACGTAAAGTTTCCGCTTCAGTAAATACCAGCAGTTGCTAACGTGTCTGAAGTTAGAGGACACTGATTCTTTCGCAATGCATCTGCATGAGGTCTGCTCAGTGCTTTTGTGAGTAAATAATGGTTATTTTTAACCTGAGCATTTGTTTTAATTGAATGGTTAAATCCTGTTTTCCTTTAGCTGTGCAACGAGATACTACTTTCACATGTAGGAAAGTTGATATTAATGTAAAAGTAGTAAATTTCAAGATTCTTTTTTAACACAGTTGGACTATGTCACGTAACTTGCAGACGTGTCAGATATTAAGAGCATTATGAATTGAAATGGAACGGGATCAATGTTCCTGTGAACTACCTAACCAATACCGTTATTTTGCAGACTATTGCAGACATAAAATACATTGTTTAATGATATTCCTACTCTTTCTTTTCCTTTCTATAACTGCTGTACTTGCTCTAAATTAAGGAAGTAGTGTTAATGTTCACTTTTTTAGGGTAAAGCTACAAAAAATCAATAAAATGCCCAAGAAACTGTTCTACTTGGCATCAACAGGTAGATTTCAGTGCAATTCTGATTCTTCTATCTGATTTATGAGTAGTTTATTCTGTAGTTACAACAGTAATCTAAAGCTTTCACTTTACTTTCCCAGTAAAACCCCAGAGGGTGAACCACAATACAGATTCTTCCAGTTCCTGTGGCATATGCTGACCTTGCAGACTTGTCCAGATGCAGCTGAGTCCTCTTAAATTTCTGAATTTATAGGCATGTGTGTGTGTCTGTAATTGTAAAGTTCATCACCTGTCAGGGAAGTTTTATGGAGATACTTTGAGACATGAATAGCAAATACTTTTTAATATATATATATTTATTTGTATATGCATACGCATCTATATATAACCACTGGATACACTGTGCTTTGGTAATTTAAGCTTTTAAATGTATAAAAAACTCCAACAAAATGAAAGAAAAACAAAAAAGCCCACAAAAAACTTGTCCGTTTTTGATGTAAACTTTCTATTCTAAAGAGCTGGATGTGTTTTGGGTTTGGAAATCGGTGATTATGGTCAAAGAAAGGAGACAGCATGTCGTGGGTATTGTATCTTTTCCATCGTGGGATTTATTGTGGGAATTTTTTGTGCACGTGGTGATCATTTACTGAAAGATTTTGATAGTATTATTAAAATATTAATGCAATGGGATTTGAAAGACAAACATTGCTGACAAGTACATAAGGCTGTCCAACTGTTTTGGCATATGAGCTGCTACTTAAACTGCAGACTCCTCTACAAAGCACAACCAGATGAATCTCTACGGCACTTGCAAGGACCTGGCAGATGCTGTGGGTGTGGAACCTGGTGAGACTTCAGTCAAGCGCCGCAAAGAAATTGCTTTCCTTGAGCCCTGTTGTGAGCCATCCTTGGCTGTTGAATTACCGGGCAGATTTCTCAGATTAATAAATTAAGGTGTAAATTTTGTTGCAGACCACATTCAAATACTCAACTGCTGTCTTAACCTGGACAGAACTCCTTAAGGGTAGTCATGTCTCTGCTTTGTTTAGTCCTTGGAGTGTCTGCTCAGAGGTGGGAAAGAACACAAAGTTGATTCAGAATTGGACTGAGGCAAGCATTAGTAGAAACTTCTCTTGTTCTCTTCTCCCTGAACAGACATTTAGCACAAGTTACGTCAGGGATGTGAATGAAACTGCAAGTACTCTTAACCTTTTGAGTGTTGCAGCTGTAGCATGCTAAGTATGATGCAGTTAATTAATACAATGTGGCATTTTCTAAAGTATTAAAAGGCAAATTGAACAAAATGCTAAGATGATTTTTAATTCTGACTGTTGAGTTTCTAATGATCTCTATCATATCAATCCAAGACATCCATTTTAATGCAAATTAAGCCAGTCAACTTCATGCTTCTACTCTATTTGTTGTAATGTATGCCTGTCTTATTTCCTCATTCGTTGCTCCTCTTAGATTTGATTTTTGCCTGTCTCATTAGACTTGCTTGTAACTTTGGTACATCGTTCCCTTCCAAGGCAGACTTGTCTTCATGTTTAAAAATAGTCTACGTAACTAAGTAACTTCTGTTGCCTCAAAATTGGTGCCAGTGGATGGGCCTTTTGTTGTGTGATGTTCCATCACATGTTCAAAAAATCTTTTTCATGCTGCAGTGTTTTTCAATATGAAGAAGTTCAGTTTTCTGTGTTTTTACTATTTACAGCCCTTTAAAATAGGGAGGGGTAGGCTCTTAGGACTACTAAAAGGACCTGTCTGCAGCTGGGATTGAGCCTGATTTATCTGGCAGCCAGAAGGTTTGGACTGTAGTCTCCAGAGCTAGCAAATCATTGCATAGAGCTGACATTGCTACTTGGATGGACTGTGTTAGACATTTTGGGTGTTTGAAAATCTGCAAAGCAATTATTCTGACTTTCTCAGTGCCAAAGATGTGCGTTGAAGTAACATACAGCAAAAATGTGCAACTTTGCCTACTAATTTGGTGCTTGGCAAATTCCTTTCAATACTGACTACACGGACGCTTATAGATAATGAATACATAATAAATTGTATTTAGGAGCTAAAAGAAAAAAATCAGGTTGTTCGACTGTTTAAAGCCCCAGTTACAGCAATCACTGTTTGGGGAGAAAGGAAGATGAGAGTTCTGATGTCTTTCTGCAGTTATGAATCTCTAAAGCTGTACTGCCGTACTTCATAACACCCTTTTACATTTTAGGATGTAATTTCATTTTGATCATATTAAAAGGACCTTTTTTTTTTTTTGGAAAAATACAAGGGTAGTAGTTAAAATTTCATTTGATCTTTTATAGTGCCCGAATTTCCAGTACCTGGCAGGGAATCACTGGTCTAGTACTGAGAGTCAAAAATTAGGTTCCATATGATTCATTTGAAAATTTCTAGATTTTGACTTTTTATACTGCAATCTACCAATATTGCTCAAATTTTGAAAAAAAAATACAGTTGTGGTTTGGGTTTGGGTGTTTTGGTTTTTTTGGGTTTTTTGAAGGAGGGGGTTATTTCTGTTTTGGTTTGGGGGTTTTTTAATATTTTTAATTTTTTTATGGGTTGTTTTCATTTTGGGGGGGGATTTTTGTTTGTATCTTTTCTGAGGGGCTTTGTTTTGTTTTGTGTGGTTTTTGTTTGGCTCAGTTTTGTTTTTTTTTTTTTAATTTTGCTGTTGCTTTTCAAGTGTTTGCCACTGTTCTGCCAAAAATGTTTTGACAGGTCTCTTTTGCTGTATGTGGAGAAGGACCTGGGTGAGCATCTACATTTGAATACTTACACGTATTTGCTTAAGGCCTTGGACTGTATTTTTAGACGTGTGAACTTTGTGCTACTTAGGAAATATACATTCTTCCCTTACAGATCTAACAATAAACTTAATTCTGAAAGACAGATGAGCTGGTAGTTAAATCTTAACTGATATGTGCATGCCTCAAATGTGCTTGAAGTGATATTTAAGTTTAAGTGCACTATGTCTTTTTTGCTCTGTTACAGCAAGGAAACTATGGGTTTGATAGTAATGCAGTGCAGAAGTATCTAATACTTAAAATACTTCTGTCTTCTTTCTCAGCATTATATTGTTTGTTATTGATACCTTTGCCTATTTGTATATGGGTTTAAAAGGCACATTTTTTAAAACTGTTTGTGAACATCTCCATATCTGACTTTTTTTTTTTGATTGAGGATTTTTTTTTTTTTATTAATTGAGGAATTTTTTTTAGTTGAGGCTTTATATTTTTCCACACATAAAACTGTGGAAAACCTGCATTTCCAATAATAAATCTGATTATTTTCTGTTTATTGAAGCCTGGAATCACATGATCTTTTAGAATTGCATTTCCTGAGAAGTAATATTTGGGCGTAAAGGCCATGATTGTGTTTTACAACGTATAACAGGTATAAAACCAGTGAAATACCCAACCTTTTGTGGTAGTGATAGGTATAAGTGCATGAAACTTACTAAATATACCTGATTTCCAAAATGTAGCATAGAACTATTTGATTGGAAATTTGTAACTAAGTGTTTCAGGCCTTTGCTTTCCTAAGACAAATTGAGAACTGCTGCTGATTTTCTTTGCTTTACTTAGAGTGAAGTATGGGGTTGATCGAGTCAAAACTAAGGTTTGATTGCAAAACTAGTTAGTTGTAGCTCTCCTATGTTTTGGTTTGGGGTTTTTTATATAGTTTAAATTTTGAGGTTTGAAAACTAGACCTTAGGTTTTTCTACCAAACATGTGAAATTGTCAAATCAGGTATTCTAAATCTTAGCCAAAGATGCTGACAGCATCAGGTCTAGAACACTTTATCAGAAGTTGGGAGAAACTGTTAAGAGAGAAATGACTTTAAAAGCATGGATCTCAGTTCTCCAAGATGAGAAAAGGTGGGTTGAGTTCAACAGTTGCCTAGTTGCAGTGATAATTTGGTTCAGCCAAAGAAAACATACTTCCAGTCTGCTTTCTTCTGTTTTGATCTGCTAACTGTTGTTCCTTACCTTGCAGAATAAAAAGGTGTGATGTGAGATTCTCAAATCTGATTCACTGTATCCTCACAGTTCATAGAAGCGCAAAGCATAGGAAAGCAGAATCTGGCAAACAGCTGGCATGTTCTGTTATGTTTATGGGTTTTTGTAAGATTGTCTGCCAGAAATGACCATAGTCTGAAAAGATGCTCAGATAGAAGGCTTTGAACACACTTCTTGCAGAAGCAGTGATTGTTGGTACTTGGTCTTTTACAGAAAGTAGGATACTTTGCTATACAAATTGGGCACAATCTCACAAAGGAAGAAAAAGTTTAATTAGAGATCTGCTTAAGATTTAAGACCAAAAGCTTAGGAAGAGGAATTAACATTAAGTATTTTTCTATAGTTTAAATTACTGAACTTTGGTTAGCATTGGAGAAGTTACCTTTGTGTTGTTGGTAACTTTTAGAATAAGGCACTGGTTCTGTTTCATTTGAACAGATCATCTCAATTGGAAAGCCAACATGTCTTTTTGCAGATCTTTCTTTTTTCCCTGTAGTGGAAAAATAAAATCTTAGGTCTTGGTTGGCAGCCACTCATTAACATACCATAAACATATGCCTCACAGAGAATGCCACCTGGGCCATTTGTGATTGTTACCTGCTCTTTGTTGAAGATGAATAGGATTCACTTTGCCATAGGAATACTTGATTCCTCCATGGCAAGCACAGAGCAAAGAGCAGTGATGGGTGAGAGCAAAGCTGCATGTAGAGGAGGATGCTGCCCAGGTGTGGTGAGCTGTCAAAGTTTACCCTCTTAGTGCGAAGGAATTAATGTGTACGTGGGAGAGGAAGAGAGGAGAAGGAGGCAATTGTGGTTAAATCTCCTGCAGTTGTAATCTTACTTTGTGTGTTGATATTAACAAAGCATTGCAAGAAAAAATTGAGAACTTCAAAGTACTGAGCTTTTTAAAACTTCCAGCTGGAAAAAGAAATGCTCAGAGCCAATTATTTTAGGCTTTAGGAGTCAGTTGTTTTCCAGTTTCAGGTGTTGCTTTTTATTTTGGTAGTTTGTTTGTGGTTTTGTTTTTTCTGTTTAATGATTGCTTTTCGAATGGTGGAAAGTAATTGGTTCAATGTTCAGACTATGGATAGATTCCAAAACTAATTTTTAGAGTTTAAGTTTTAAATTTTGTCATTAATTTTATGAGGATTTTGGCTTTTTCTTGCTTTTAACAATAGACAATATTAGTATTGAAGAGTAAGCTACAACCAGTTTTCTGTTTTTAGCGTCTTTTGTGTGTTCAGTTTTTGATTTGGATATATTCTAAGGTTGAGGCCAATAGGGTAAAGGTTGAAAAATTAAAAAAAAAAAAAAAAAACAGAAAAACTGTAAACTTTGATTGTTGCAGTTCTAATTTTTTTGATGCGGTTTGTATTCTATAATAAAGGGTGGATCTTGCCTTTTTTTTTTAGTGTGCTGTTTTTGGATACAGTTTTATCACTCTGCTGTATGGGTTCCTTTGCTTGTTCCTGTAGCAGTTCACTTCAGCCTGTTGCCTTTTTTATATTAGCATCGGAAATACCTATTCCTTTGTGTTATTGTCACAATACTAGCTTTACAGAAATTTATTTGACAAGTGGGAAAATTGTAATAATGTAACTTCATTTCCAGATCTTCAGTTCATTAGCCAACTTGGCTAAAATCTATAAAATGTACCAGTTCTATTCGCTTTGAAGTTTTAGTAGCATTTCTGTTGTTGTTGGCAAAGTTTCTACTGTTAGTATTGTGTTCCCCTGAGAGAATTTGTAGCTTGCAAGAAATCTTACTGGTATGCAGACAGTAATATCCCAGGCTTTGTATTATGCTGTGTTGTGCCATAATAGTTTTATGTCTGTTTCCATTTGACATCTTAATTAGTAACTTATTTGAATCACAGTTTTCCTTTCTAAGACTTTCTGTTTTCAGTCTGCCCATGAAAACAAAATTATTTTCTTGTTAGCAGAGATTAATTTGAATGTAAAAATTAATTTAGTTGTCCTGGAGAGATTTTTCTGCTCTTTGCTCCATGAGAGTTTCTTTCTTTTAAAAGAAAAATCTATTGTGGATGAGTGGAAGGTGTGATGGCAGTAATACTCTGTCTCTTACATCTTTAAGTGAAACAGTGTGTGTAAAACAGACTTTTGATTGTATTGCATTGCAAAGAAGGCAGGATGTTGGTTCATGCATCACATTTGCAAGATACCCCATGCGTCATCTGACTACTATGCCTGTCTCTGGCTGTGTGAGTTTTACTTTGGGAACTTTTAAAGACACTATTCCTTTTAAATACACTATTCCTGAATAATTATAGTTCGTTTCCTGGGGTTTTTTTACTACTATTTTTTAATTTATTTATTTAGATATATTGCTGTGGATATTTGAGTTATTTATAACATAAGATCAGATATAAAATGTGTGTTGATACTTAGAATGCAGCAGAGGCAGTATGTTAACACCAGCATGAGTGTGATTGTATCTGTTCACCTTTCAGTTATTTCTAATCTGTTTTGTCTTCTGCATGACTTTGGTTGCAAATCCCAACAAGGAATATTTGTATGTTAAAACCAGATTTAGATCATAGTGTTAGAATAGCCTTGGAATAAAATAGGAAGTTTTCTGCCAGTTTGATATGAGAAAAGTCATTTTTGGATTTTGCTAAAGTTGAGGAGCCAATACATGTGTCTGGATTGCCATTTTCTTACCGATTCTTTCCTTTGTTGCAGTTGATGGACAAATTCACAAGAATTAAATCACCTCACAGCAATTAAATCACTACTGCTTGTAAAGATCTTTTCTTCCCACCTGTAACCAGTTTTCTTGATTTACAGATGAGGCAGCTGTTAGTACAGATTCTTCCCTCGTTTAGATACTGAGTGAGAGGTTTCAAAGTACTGTCTGCTGCAGATATGAGTGACTGTAACTGTATTTCATCATTCTGTTGCCACTATTTGAGCTCTTGTGTTTAGACACAAATGTTGCCGAGAAGGAAGGTAGGCCAGATTTGGCAGCTTTCGAGAAATAAAGGCTGCAGACAAGGCATAACTAATTTTTGGAACATTAGTGAAACATTAGTAAATGGTGAATACCATAAAAGAAGGTTAGACAGCATTTATTTGTGCTCTTTGCTGGTCTTTTGTGTTCCCTGCTTCTTTGTTACCTGTGTGCTGCCCCTTCCATTTCAGTGGATGCAAAATCAAACAATCAAAATTGGTGCTAAAATAACTCTGAAGGTGTAGACCTGTAATAAAAGTTGTTTTTATCTGAGATAAGTAAAAATACTCATGAATTCTGAGTATTAAAAGTAAAACAACAGTAAATTCTTAATATATATACAACCACAATGTATGAAGTATTCACTATATTCTGAATAAATTTATTAGAAAAGTTTGGAAATTTTTGTGGGATGATTCCATTTTCTTAGTCTCAATAAAATTTTATATGGACTTAATGTATATTGTTTTAATTAAGCCCAAGATGCAGGGTACTCCTGTCCAACCTTTTCCCTTTTATTTCTCCCCCACCCCCCCCATATATTCATACGTTTCTTTCTGAGTAGGTAGATTTTTTTTTTTCTGTTTCATGAAGGAAGAACAGATTTTCCACAGCTGGGAAGAAAAATAGCTTTTTTTCCAAAATACTTGAAAGCAGCTGTCAAACACCAGATTCTGTTTAATGTTGCGTTTTGTTTGGGCTTTGCCTTAGGAGGTGGGAGCCCAGCTTTTCACTTAGCAAATTGTATTATTCAGCAACTGATTTGAGAACATGCTTGACGTGGTAAGAGATAGATAATAGTGTTACTGCATTAAGAAGTCATTAATTTTAGGCTGTCTGTTGTTTGTCTAGGTTTTTATCCCGTTTTTTGGTAAAGATGGCAGCCAACAATGCAGTGCTGAACAGACTGGAGCAGAAGGGTGCAGAGGCCGATCAAGTTATTGAGTACCTCAAGCAACAAGTTGCTCTGCTCAAGGAAAAAGCCAGTAAGGATTTACCTATCTTATGCTAAACCTACTCACCAGGAGATTAACAATAAATCCTCATCGGGGAAAATGAGAATATTTGGTGCTGTCAGCCTTTAAAGTGTATTTCCAGTTCTCCAAGATAAACCTTGTAATAGTAGCACCACCTCTCTGTCCTGTGGTTTGTGAGGGTTTTGTTTAAGGGGTGTCTTTTTTTTTTTTTTTTTTTCTTTGAAGCTGGTTATTTTGAAATAGAAGAGGTATGAATGAGGAAGGGTTAATGACGTAAACAAACTATAGAAATTTGATAGGACATGATTCCATTTGAAGGGAGTAAGGGAGTTGGAAAGAATACGAGATTATGCATTATCCTGAATTTATTACTGCTTTTTCACAATCATGGCATTCTCTCAAGAGTATCATATCTTCAACTTTGATATTTTGTACTTAACTTCACTGTATCCATGAATTAAGATGCTGTGTATAACAAAAATCATCAAGGTTTTTCTATAGGTTTCTTGGAGTTTTTTCTTGTGATTCTGTTCAGGGGACTGAGAAGATAGAATATTGAGAGGCAAGGAGATTATATAAGTATTGTAAAAATGGCTATTTCAACAAAAAAGAAAATAATTCCTAAGTATTTCTGATGATATACTCCTTGAAAGTTTTCACTTTTGTGCTATTTGGCTTACCATGTTTCACTTTTCTTTAAAAACAAAGTAATGTCCAAAGTAATGAATGCCAATTATTGAAACTTGTCATTTTTAATATGTCAACTCTAGTCTTGCAGGCATCTCTCCGGGAAGAGAAGAAGCTTCGTGTAGAAAATGCTAAACTGAAGAAAGAAATTGAAGGGCTGAAACAGGAGCTGATTCAGGCTGAAATTCGAAATGGAGGTGGGGAAAAAATGTGCTATTCTCATACAACATAGATGTAGTTAGCACAAAACTATCTTATTTCTTCCTGATTTTTATCTTTCTGTATGTGACTCTATGATATTTCTTACAAATCCTGGATTTTCCTAGGTTCCATGCCTATGACAAGTTATTTGATTCAAACATTTTAATGAGCTGCAGGCCTGACATATCCGTATACCAAACTTAATCCGAAATGGAACTGGTTCTTTGTATTTTTTTGTTCAGTGCCTTTCATAATAAGCCCTGAACCTCACTGATGACAATGACTCCTTGTAGTACCTTAGAAATTGCTGCATGTCTAACTCTTCTTGCTACTTTAAGTATTTAATCTAGCATGACTGAAAAATCACTTTGGAAAAATCAAGCCATAGTGCAAAGTACAGATGGTCAGGGACTTACTAGGAAAACTGTGGTAATGTAAAATTAGAAACAGTGTGTTCTGATTTTATGATTCCATGCTTTAGACCAGCCTTCCATTGGACTTCTTTGTTCTTTGCACTCTTCTATGTAGTTCTCTTCAGCTTGTACCATCATTATATACTTCATATTAAAAAAGAGGAAACCCCTCCCCCGAAACAGAAGTGTTTCAGCTACAGCGTGTTATCTTTTAAAATTATTGCCAAAAAATCCTATTCTGCCCTCAACAGTTATTGCTGTTTTTACCCATGCTGTCAGTATTGTAAATTGTTTATATCTGGATGCTAGCATTCAGCTGTACTGAATGTTTTACTGGTAAAACAGCACATTCAGCCTTCAAAAAGATTAACATGTTGTGAATACAGAGAATTATTTTTCTCCTTTGGGCACCAATAAAGCCTTTTCATGTACTAAACCAAACCATTAGTTATATTTCTCTGTTGTCTGTTAGTCTGCAGCAGTTCTTGACAGGTGTAGGGTATTTCACAGAATCTGTTGTGCTTGAGAGAGGTCTCAAGGTATATTGGTCCAAGATGGCAAAGGAAATGCTTCATGTGCATCTTCCTTTAGTTAGCTAGTTCATCCAAGTGGTAGTAGGACTAAATTAATGTCTTTTCTTTTGAAGGAAATAGATGTTTGTTATTTGAAAGTAGTAAGTAGTTGAGCATAGAAATTAGATGGAAGCAGAAGATAAAAAATATCGTGAGATATTTTTTCAAAAATCTGAGAAACAAAGAATTTCCCTAACCAGCAAGCAAGTGGTTGTTAGTACAACAAATCTCATATTCCAATGATTTTAGAAAGTTGTTTATAAGAATATAATTTGTGCAAATCACTTCCATGTTGAAGAGGACAGGCATCAACTAGCAAAGTGCAGTTCTTCAGGAAAGTTAATAAACGTCTGAAATGCGAAACAAAACATGTAGGCAGAATGGAGAATTCTATAATAGTGACACCAGAAGGATTAATCAGTCATTAATCATAGAACAGCCTGGATTGAAAGGAAGATCATCTAATAATCTATCCTTTCTTGAGAAAGGGAGTCTTGATGATACTGTCTAGTGCACTGATGATGCTTACCCAGTACAATTACTGGATTAAAAGCCTTGATGAGATTCTTGAAGAGTAGAATGTAGAAGAAAGGTGATTCATACACTTTCATCTGGTGAGATTGATAGTGCAATGTCCAGAATTCTGTATCAGCAGTTTAAAACAGGCTATTGAAGGTAATGTGGAGATTTAGGGAAGGGACATGAGAAATCAACAAATCGTGTTAGGGCTGCAGGTAATTTTGTATTATTCAGGCTCAGTTTCTGAAGTTTAATCGTAAGAGTTGAGGGATGATCTGAATACAATATAAAAATGATTTTGGGCATAACTCATTTATGGATTAGTCTCCAGTATGAGAAGAGCTAGTAACTATAAACTGAAACTAAACAAGTGGGAAATAGGGAATTGGTAGGAAAAAAACCTAGATGTTGAAATCAACTACAAAAAGAGATGGTATTTGCTTATATATTTTCTTGTATTTAGCACTTTCTCCCATTTAAAAAATGTGTAGTCAAATGCTTTGTTTTAACTGATGATAATTATCATATATAGATTGAGTTCTGAAACGTTTTTGTAATGTTGTGCTTCGCTGCTCAGCAGTTGTGATTTAGGTATATTAAGCAAAATTTTCAGTTCTCTCTGCTTTTTCATTTATGTTGGACACTTAAAAACTCACTAAGTGTTCAAAGTTCTGGTATTGCCCCTAACTTCCGTGGTTTTGATTTTAGTAAAGCAGGTCGCAGTTCCTCCTGGTACAACCCTTTCTACAGCTTTGTTTTCAGAGGATGTTCCACAACCTGCAGCAGTTACAGCATCTTCTGGTTCCAAAGATCAAATTAAAGGTGAAGATGAAGAAAAGAAAAAGAAGGAAAAAGTAGAAAAGAAAGGTACTTCACTTTTCATATCTGTGATAGACAGTTGAGGTATTTAATTTATGCAAGTGCTTTTGCATGGTTTTGAGCACAGAAAAAAAGCTTTCATACAGCTACAGTAGGAAGAGTCATGTGCTACCTCTTAAATCTTGAAAGTACTTGAAGCTAATGAAGGCTGTCAAGTAAGCTACAGATTCTTCCTTGCATGGGATACATGCCAAATTCTGTTTAATGTGACTGAACTTCCTCATTTGAAAAACCACCACCAACAAAAAACAAGGCATGTCTGTTGGACACCTGTACTTTTGTGCAAGCGTATCTTGTAACTTAAATCTATGTTTTGCAATCATTCTCTTACGAAGTTTATTATTAATTTGCTATGAATAGATTTGTACAGGTTTTCAGAATTCGGATATTATGATAGTGCACTGTCTCCCTTATTTTTCTGGTGAGCTGTACAGAGAGTTATAAGCTATTTCATATTTTTTGATGTATTGCAGTCTTTGACACATTAATATTGCACAGAGCTGTAAATACAAAAGCAAAGGCCACATGTCGTATCAGGCAATTAATGTTTCCCTCACGTATTCAGTGACTGCAGAGCAAGTATTCAGTTGGTAAGGAAAAATAAAACTTTCTATATAAGATGAGGGGACGTACAATACAAGTAGCTTAAATTCAGTCAGACAAACACAGATCACAGAGTAGTCTGAGTTGAAATGGACTCACAAGGATCATCGAGTCCACCTCTTAAAGGAATGGCCAATTTCTCTTATATTGTTGTATATATGGCTGATTTTATTAATCTAATTGTCAATTACATTAAAAAATCCCAGTCATAATCACTAGAGCTTTTCATTCATCATAAATGAACTGAAATATTTTTGAAGAGCTGTTGCTTATATTAAGAAAATACTGCCATTTTATTATTGAATGTGTCATTTAATTTCAGGCCTGTACTAGAACAATGATGAATGAATCAAATTGCATGTTGTGTCCACTTTTCCTTTTTTGCTCCCTAGAGAAGGGAGTTTAGTTTACATTAATATGTAAGTTATCTTGGATGAAAGAATAACTGAATATGCTTATTTAAAGTAAACATATTAGACATTTAGTAAGCATCTTAGACATTTCTTAATCTCCCGGAGATTATAGCTGTTAAACGAGTCTTGAATGTCTCCTAAACAACACAGTCTTATCTACAAACTGGATGTAACTTGCTCATCTTGAAAGGAATATTGCATATTTTATGATTCTGTGATCTAAATAAGCAGCTCAGTATGGGGAGTGTTGCTTCACTGTTGTTTTGTGCTATACAGTCTGTATGGGTGATGATCACAGGGTAAAGACACCACATGAAGGGAACCTTGTAAGCCATGAGCATTTTCATACACTGTTAAGTTTGGGAAGTGAAGAATGTTGGCTAAGGTCATCTTGAAGGGTTGCATTGCAGCTGTGACAGTGCAGTTGCAGTGACTTCACAGCTCCTGACTGTGTACAGTGCTGATAAGCACTAGTAACCTGATGGACTGTGATTCCCTAGTTCCCTTTGCTGATGAAACACCATGGCAAGGCTTACTGCTAATTGCTAATTATTAAAATGGGACTATCAGGCTTATGGATGTGGCCTTTGTCAGAGTATGTATGTCACACACGTGTTAGCTGCACTTAAATTCAGAGTGACTCTACAAACAGGAGGTGGTAATGATGTAAATTGAAGCATATATAATGATTCACCACTGGAAACTGGTAGTAGAGGTGCTAACTCTTCACTCTTCTTTCGTGTTTTGCACAGAATTTATGCTTATTTCTGAGACTGTAGCTTGCTTTTCCCTTGCAGTAGTCATATATGTTAGTTGTGCTTTTTTTAATGTTTGTTTCATGAACAAAATGTTCTTTAATAGGTGAAAAGAAGGAGAAGAAACAGCAGCCAGCTGCTGGAAGTACTGATGCAAAACCTGTAGATGTTTCTCGTCTGGATCTTCGTGTTGGCTGCATTATTACTGCTGAAAAGCATCCAGATGCAGACACTCTGTATGTTGAACAAGTGGATGTTGGTGAAGCAAGCCCAAGGACTGTTGTCAGCGGTTTAGTGAAACATGTTCCTCTGGATAAGGTATTGACAAAATTTACTGATAGCTTTTCCTTTCCTAAAGTATCTTAAGACATTCATCTGTTTATAGGATATGTTTTCATTCTACGAAAAGATTTGTACAGTCATGAAAACAAAAATAAAATGCAGATGGAAGTAATGCTTAACAACATTTGCCAGAAACCAGAGAAATACTCTTACCCCAAATCAGTTTCTGATTGCAGTGCTTCTATCCTGGGATCTTACTCCAATTCCTCTGCCATTGGTACACACTGGACTCCTAAACTAAACATGTTACCCTTAAATATTACCCTTCCTTTAGGTTTCCTACTATGTAGTAGAGAAATCATAGTAACTTTCTTGGTATGATCCAAACTTTTGAAACCTTTGCCTTCCAAGTCTCTTTTATAGCCTCTTGAAATATTTGGCATGAAGTAAAGCAGAGAGCATGTAAATTCAACTTAGCTGGCAGTGAATAGCTTAAACAATATTGGAATACAAAATGCATATTTCTACTTCCTTGTGCAGAATAGAATCTGCCTCTCTGCTTTTTTTAGTTGATACACTTTGGTGTTTGACACAGATGGTTTATGGGTACCTTTGAACAACCTAAGGCTTCAAGGTTAAGTTTTCCTTTCACACCTCTTCTAGAGGGTGAGAGGAATTGACTGAAGGCTGCTCCTAAATTCAAATTCAAGCTTGGCCTTTAAAACATTGTTGTGTAGAGCAACTGCAGAATGGATCATGGTTGTGTAGAGCAAGTGCAAAATGCAAAAAAGTCTGGAAAAATCTCCACTTTCTTAAATGTCTTTTCAATCCTTGTTTGCACACTGTCCCCATGGTAAGACTGCAAACTTAGGAAGCAATTAAAATTGTGATGGTTGTTTTTATGCTACATGAAGTTACTGAATAAAAAAAAAAAAGACTGAATATAGTAACTGTTCTACACTGATCACCTGATGGTGTCCACTTACTGGATTTGCAGTGGGCAAAATCCCAAATTGCTTGCTTTTAGCAATCTGCTTTCAAGAAAGTATGTAGAAGAAAACATCTTAAAAGCCATTCTAAACAGACTTAAAAACATGAAGTGTATAGAATGAAATGGCAGCAAGAGTCGTTTCTCTTTAACTTCTTTCTGACTGGAAAAATAATCTGAAGTACTCGTTAACAGAGAATTAGGGATCATCCTTGCACATTCTTTGAGAACAATTTGTTTGCGTGTCTGTTTTTGGTTTTGGCAAGCCTCTATTAAGACAGTAAATTCTTAGGGGCAAGCTTCCATCTTTTTGTGTTTTTTGAAGTGTTCAAAAATGTGAAGGCCTGGCATGTGTCTACTGCCATATATTGAAATAAAAATATATACATCAGATCAAGGACCATAGCCATAAATTTTTTCACAAAAAATTCAGCTGTTCGTGATTTTGGTGTTTGATGTGGTAATTTAGCAGTGTTTGAGGCTGTAGTATTTGTATCATCTGATTTTACTTTTGGTTAGGAAGCACAGTATGTATCTTCACTAACATTTCAGTGTGCAGTGCAAGTTATTTATGGGTGTGAAAACTTCTTGCATGCCCACTTTCTATGTGAAATGCTGTGTTTTTGTTCACATGGTGGTGAAGCCATGTCAGAAGTTGCATCCTCTTGTCATGAGCAGATGTGTCAAAAGTAACAGGGGTATGGAAGGATATTGGCATGAGGTGGACCATGCCATTGCTGAGCTCTTTTGGCAGCTGGGGTCAATTGCGGAGATTTCTGAAATGCCAAAAGTAATTGACAGCTTTTCTGCCACTGTGTTTGGCTTTTTGAACTGGATCTCTGTGTTCCTAGCATCAATACCTATTTCAGGCAATTGTTCTTGAAATTCAGGCAGTTCTCCAGTGTCACTTTTTGTCACCTCCTGAAATCCTCTTTAACCTAAGAGAACCTCATGTCAATGATCAGAAGTGAAGAACAGGAATGCAGGGAATGTATCTTAAGAAGAAGAGAAAAGACCACCATCATCCTCCAGAAATGCTATTCTATAACCATTTGTTGTAAGAGGATACATTACACTCATATCTGTTATGAACGATATATTCCACTTGCTATAGCAGAAACTTCTTCTTCCACTTAGATGCCTTGATATCTTTTCTTTCTGGATCATTGTGTTGTCCACCCAATAATTAGCATTCCATTCAGTAATTGTTATTCAGTGCTAGGTAATGCTACAACTTGCATTTTAGTCATTGACATGTTACAACCATTTTTTGTGTTTTGGGCTACTTACTTCCATAGCAATAACTTGAGAAATTTTCAGTCAATGGGCTGGCTTGAAACTTATGCAAGATCAACTTTTCTTTATCAACTGCTTAATTTTGGCTGTTTAGATTTTTGCTTTTTATAGTGTTCTACTTGGAAAATATACAGTATTTGAAATAGTTGATCCTGTGAGTTTCATTAATTATTAATCCTGCAGGTTTTGTTCAAAGTTTGTGTAGTGATGCACAAAGACCAAAATCTAGAAATATGAAATAAAGGTATGTAATGTGCGCTAGTAGCATGGTAATTAAGACATCCTTTCTTTGTCTCTTAAGAATGTTCAGGGTTTAATTTTTATTCAGTTTGAAGGTGTGGTTTGTTTTAGAGCCAAAAGTATAGGAGTTTTTCTGAACAAAGTATATTTTCTCTGGTTTACTGCTGTAAATTTTATTAAAATAAAACAAAAAATGGAGAAACATAGTTTTACAAGTTTACTCTAACAAATTCAGTGTACAGTATATACAGCCATTATCAGTGGTTAAAAATAATTCAAGGCATTTGGGTTTAATAAGATAAAATTTAAGATTAAGTGAGCTCGTTATGTAAAAGACCTCTAAGCTTCCAGGATACAGTTTGAAATTTTTACCTATGAGCCTAATTTGTAGACTGGTTTTGTTGTTATTATTATTATTATTATCATCATCATTAAATAGGAATCATTTGGTTAATGGTGCTATATTGAAAGTGGACTAAAGTGGTGGTCTGTAATGAATGGAATGCAAGTGAAATGCCTCGCCTGGTTTTTAGTTTTCTAAATTGCATATTTTATATTTCCATGATAAATTTGTCACATTTCAGCATTTAATCCCTTATTCACTGGCCAGCTCTTAAGGGGTTTAAATGTTATGTTACTGGTGTCCAGGCATTAAAATTGTGAATCTGTTGCTACGTGCTTCTCTTATGCTTCACTTGTCGTGGTAAGATCTCGTCGCTGTAATTCTTTCGTTATAATGAAGAAATGGGAGTCCCCAGAACCATGTGGCATTTTAAGTACTCATAGCCTTCTGTTTTCCTCCCCCAAGATGCAGAATCGGATGGCAATACTACTCTGTAACTTGAAGCCTGCAAAGATGAGAGGAGTAGTATCTCAAGCAATGGTGATGTGTGCCAGCTCCCCAGAAAAAGTGGAAATTCTGGCTCCCCCACCTGGAGCAGTACCTGGGGACAGAATCACTTTTGAAGGTTTTCCTGGTAAGTAGGTATTTGGGAAAATGATGGAAACAGGTATGCTAAGGTGACCTCAGCGTTGAAGCACATAAAAGAGCTTTTTTTAAAGCTGGTTGGGGTTTTTGTTGAAATTTTCTGAATTAGTTCTATTATTTTTTTATTAACATGCTAGTATGGTGTAAATAAAGGATTAAAAATACTTTATCTTCTGTCAAAAAATTATAACTGCATAAAGTCGTATAGAACTAAATGTAAAATGTCCCATTCCTTTAAGTCTCAGTAAGTATTTCATCTTTGAAATATATGGATAAACATACTTGTACTTGGCAAGTTACAACAAGCAAATGTAAAGCATCTTTCACAGTGTCTCAGTGTAAGTGATGAAGTATTAAATTTCTAATTCCAGCTCCTCCCTGTAATGAAAGTGTCAGAACTTTGGGTAGACTTTTTTTTTGAGGAAGAAGTGATGAAGAGGATAGAAGGGGGTGGAAGTCTCCTATTCATGAGAGGAACCCGTAATATTGAAATATTGAAAACACCAGGGGTTTTTTGTTTGTTTGTCTGGGATGAAATATCTTTTTAGGTTTCCAAAGAGACATTGGACTTCTTCCCACTTAATTAAATCAATAAATCCTTATTTTTTCAGAATATAAATGAGAATTTAACCAAATTTACACTTTATCAAAAGATCCATTTTTCCATTTCTTCCACCTCTATGAAAATGATTAAATTTTGACTGCATATTGGGAACTCAAATAAAGCATCATAGATTTATCATGGTGATGAATGCTTCCCTCCTACCCAAATGCCAGTTCATTATTCTCAGTCTGAAAGGGATACAGTCAGATCAGCTTCTTCTGTTGCTGTATTTGTTAGCACTGTTATTTTGTTATTTTTATAATCGTTATGAGTGTTTTCATCAGGAAGTTCATTATGATCCCAGTAAAAAGGCACTCAGACTCTCAAAAATGTCATTTAGAATGCTGTTTATGAGAGCTGAGTCTGAAAAGAGAGACTAGTATCAATAATCTTACATTGTCCAGATAAAGGGAATGCACCTGCAGCATGCTGTGCACTCCCTGTCCATAAGGAGAGTTTCTTCCCTTTCCATTGTTTGAGTTATTGCTGTATTTTTTTACTCATTGTGACTGTCAGTCATAAAGGAAGTTTGTGTGAGAACTTGGTGCTGCCCTGCTCCATAAAGGTGAGGACACGCAGGTGGCTCAGTTGCTGGTGCCACATGGGAGCTTCTCTCCTATGATCAGCTGCCTAGCTTTATCCTGCACCCTAAGAATTCAGGAATTTGTGCAGCACAGCCCAAGCCCAGATCTCCTCAGGTCAACTGTTTAGTGGATCACAGAGGTCTTGATGAACAGTGCTCTTCTGGTCAGGATCACTGCATCACTTCAACATGAAAAACACGTAGTCCAACTCCCAGTATTTCCCATAGTGGGTGAAAGTGTATGTGGGTGCATTTATCAATGGAGTATTCATCTTCAAGATTAATTTGTTGTTCAGAAGTTAGCTTTCACATGTGAGAAAATGGTGTAACTTTATTTTCTGCATAGAACCATATTAACCTTTTTAAACTATTGTGCTTCTGACAATTTCTAGCTGTACAGCAGAGTTTTGATTCATGAGCCTCTTGGCAAGCTCTATGCTTAAACATATTTGCATGAAATACCTTTCAGAAATATATATGTATGTATATATATATTTTTTTATACTTCCCAAGAGTGAAATTGTGATGCTTTAAAAAAATATATATATTTTGGTTGGAATATGATAAAGGAAGCAATGCTCTATCTAGGTGCTCTATGAAACAGAAAAATAGCTCAGCTTGCTGTGATTTACTGCTCCAATTGAAAATACTTTAAAATAATATTGTGTTTAAAAAGAAAATCGGTCTGGCAGCATTTTTTTTATTTCAGTTTTAGTTTCCTGTATTAAAAATATACCAAGCTTGCTAGTTGAGATGCAGAATTGGTAAGCTATACTGAAATCTTAAATGCTTCAGCAATTGCATTGACTAAATTGCAGGAATACTCACTCATAGCTTCTAGTCGTTATCACATATAGTGAGTAAAGATGGATTAAATGTTGGACCTTTGTTACCTGCGAGAATACACTCATACTGCTTTCTGTTGCTGTGGAAATGGATGTGCAAGAGAGCATCAAGTTGTAGAATAAACACTTCTAGTGCAATAAGCCCTGCAAAAGTTCACCCCTCAAAAACGCCCTATGCCCAGGTTGAGGGTCTTTTTTTGTTTGCTTTTGTCTAAGATACAGCCTTCCTCCAAACTTATATTTCAAGTAGCTTCATATACCTGGCATTTGAAAATGTGAGAGCTGGTAGTAGTGCTGTTTTCTGTTCACCAGCATATCTGTTCTTGCACCTGACTAATGAAGTGAGTTCTGTCAAAATAATTGAACTGTTTGACTCCAGTTGTTTGGTTTTTTTAAAGTGGCAAGAAGCTTTTCCTAGAGTAAATCAGTTATAGAAATATTTGTTCTAAAATTATTCCCAGGTGTTATGGTATGCAGACACTGTGTTGACATTTTGATCCTTAAAAGATACAGAATAAGCTAAAGGTGGTACCTAAGTTGTTCTAGTTCTGAAGTTATGACTTGGAGCCAGTGATACAAGGTTTTGTGTGCATTATACCAGTTTCCTTCTGGTGGGGAGCCAAAGACATGGAGTTCTGATAAGTACCAAATGAAAGTTTTTACAACTCCTTTGCAAGGTGTATGTATCCAGGGCTATAGATTGTAGTCTGAAATGTGGCACTGTTTTCTAGTGCTTCATAAAGACCGACCTGCTTGTTAAATTTTGTAGGTATGAGATTAAAGCTAATCATTGACTTTGAAAATTTACCTAATGCTTAATAGTGCGAAGTGGAGCGATCTACTTCTTACATAAAACTTATTTCAAAGAATTCTAAGACTTGTAATTTTACTATTTTGAGTAGGAAGATGCAAAAAAAATCATTGGTAGATGGAGACCTACAAAATCATGGTGACATCTGCTTCTGTAAATTTATTTGTTGACTACTTGTCTTTTTAGTGTTACCGTTGTAAACTAAGATAGGGAGAAAGTCACTGGGAGACTGCAAAACTATGTCTCAGTTTTTAATGGGGTTGAACATCTATCTTCTACTCACCTTTTTTGTGTTAAAACCTCATGCTTCTTAGCTGCTGCTCTCTCCTCAAAGACCATCTGGCAGTTCCCTGATGCTGTTACCGGCAGGATAGACTCCTTGTTGTGTCAGATGTCATTTAATTTCACTGCTTAATTGTAACCATTTATATTCTGATCATTTATTTTTTTTAAAGTAATTGTAAGGCATAAAGATTCAGTTGGAGTCCTTGAAGTTAAAATAGAAAGGACAGCTGGGTCTTATTTAAGTTTGAAGTATGAAAGCCTGTGAAGCAACAGAAGCGCCACCAGCAACAATAAAGCAACTCTAAAATGCACACAGCTGTCTATCAAGCAGCTTGGAATTGAGTTATTTTTAAGTCTTCTCTCTCCACCATACAAAATATTCATGAGATACAGACTAATTTTCTTTGGTCGTTTTAGTCAAAGTAAACAAATGGTATCTTGTTTCAAACCAATTCAATTATTTTTCTGTAGCAACTGGAGTGTTTACTTAGAACCATCTTGAGTGTTATAGAGGAGAGATTTGATAAAGAATGCTGTTGCCTGGAGTACTGTTCTGTTTTGTTTGTTTATTTGATGTCTTTGCCTTCAGTGGAATTTTTAACGCTGTTTTATACTCCAGTGCATGAATCTTCAAGTTCTCTTGGGCCTTTTTTGCATTAAAAACTTTATCAAATTTTTATCCACCTTCACTGGAAAAGGTCTGATTTTTAAACTGTAGAAGAACTGTTCTATCCTGTGTGTGTAAATTCTATAACCTCCTACATAGCAATTGCCTTAAGACAGCAATAATACTTGAAGATTTCACAGCTAACTGTGTAATGTCTTTTCTGATAGCAGTAACAGATGCTTTGATGCCACAGGAAACAAAAATCTGTTACTTAAGTTATATAATTAAATTATCATTCAAGTCTAAGAACCACTAGCAATTTAGTAAATTACTATATAAAAAAATAAAAAGTGGTAAAGCTGGAGTGCAGTTGTTAGCCTGTAGTTAGCAGGTTTCTTTAATCAAAGCTTGAGTGTATGGATGCTTTCCTCCAGCTGCATGGTTACAATCCACTGTGGGGTAAGTGGCATTAAGTAAAGTCACACATCACTGTGTCCTTTTGCCCCTTGCTGTGCTGAGATATATTCCTTCAGTAGTTGTTGAGCTGTTACAAAACTGAGAGGTTTCTTTCTTATTATGAAAATTTTTTTGTACTATTAAAACTGCAAGATGGAATTACATGTTTAACAAAATTTGGGACCTCTTATTTGGCCCATTTTTGGTAAAGAGAGTGGAAAGCTGATTAAACCATTAAAAGCTTCAATTTATTTTATTTATAGAAACTCTTCTAAAGAATATTTTCTGGGAAGGAGGAATGCAGTGAGGAGAAGGCATAGGAAAATGCACAGCCTAAAGCTCTGGTAGTATTTAAAATTGATGCCTATGCTAATCTAATATGAGCTCACCACAGATCCCAAGGGAGCTTGACGCAAGATTCCAAAGAAACTTATTAACATCCAAAGCGTGTTTTTTATAATAAAAGTATGGGGTTTTTCTTACTGAAGAAAAAAAAAAAATCATGTGCTTTTTATGTTTGATGAGGGAAAGGAAAATGCGCAATGGATCACTTAACATTCTGTTTAATGATTTTATTAGTTTGTATGCATTCTAAATCCAAGTTTGCCTTTTTTCATGAACCTAAGCATTAAGCTAATTTATTTTTGTAAAAATGCACAATTAGCTCTAAACATTTAATAATTTTTGTTTAACAGTGTAATTATTTAGGCAATTAATGTACTTAAATTTCTTCATCTGTTTACTATTAATTGTAAATATTATATAAAGATAATTATTAATGTTATTGCTGATTTTTCTTTGAAATACTAAATGGACTCTGGTTGTGAAATAACTGCATTGTTAAATACTGCTCTGGTAAGGCTAGCTTACTTCACAGAGAAATCTGGCCCAAATTCGCTTCTCTTGCATACATAGAAACTACAGAATTAGACCCATCTACAGACAGAAATAACCCAGGTTTGCAGGCATTGAGAATGTGAGTAGACTGAACCATTGAAAACATTTAAAGGAGAATACCAATAAGGCATGAGGCAGGCTGGAATGAGAGTACTTTTTAACCACTTGTTGTTCAGTCAGTCAGGATTTACCAAGTAGTGATGAATTTCAACCAGCTACTCGAAAAAGGTAAAAAGGTAAAGGTTAAAATCCCTGTAGTCTTAGTTTTTTTTCCTAAACCTTTGGGAACATTTTGTAGTGCAACATGAGAGTACTTGATGTTCTGCTCACTTGGCGAGCTCTTCCTCTAAGAGAATCTCAGGAAGGATACGATTACTAGGATTTGGTTTTTGATTCTTGCTTGTTCTGGAACTTCTGATTTTGATAGTTTGGTCAGAATGGTGCCAATATGGCACTACAAGCAAGTAAAAATATACAGTGTAACAACAATGAAATAGCATGAGATTCCTTTGAGTATTTAAATGTGCAATTCTTGTGGGATTTTTATTTGTCTTGCCTGTGTGACACACAAGAAGTTAAAAGCACCCAACAATGTTATGATTAAACTATTTTTAATGTATTTTTTTAATAGACTGTATTGTATTAGAATTAAGAGATTAAACTTACTTGACCTTTCAAAAGAAAATAATAGTACAGTGAATTTGCTGTCTTGTTTTATCTGGATTATGTCAGCAGGCAGCAGTTTATTCAGTATCTTTGCGGCAAGATCACTTAGCTTGTTTTGCTTCTATACTTTGTATTTCATGCTTATTTAAAAGTAGGAAAAATATACTTCACTATGCTATCTGATTTGTTGACAATATTTCAAAACATTAATAGAAAAACCTGCATTTTGTGTTCATTAGAGATCCTTAAATAGTGAGATTTGCTAATGTAGTTAGACTGTCAATACCTCTAGAGTGTAGGTATCTTATCATGAAGTATCCATGGAAACAGGAAACTGAGGCTTTTCGAGACTGAGGCCATACTTGCTGAAACTCTTGCTAACTACTTCTGCTTCTGTTAACTTTGGGCTCCAGAGCTTGTCATCGAACAGTACAAAACGTAGAAGAACAGTGTTGAAACTTGGGGCTAAAATTATATGTCAGTATTCTACCTCTGGGCTATTCTTGTCTAAGTCCAGTATTCCTCAACTGTAGCAGCATATGCTAAATGCACTTAATTGCTTATAAAAACATCAATAATTCCTAAATTTAAGATGCTAACAAACCTGTCTTGGTGAGCAGTGTACCTCTCTGGTTCATATGTGCTTAATTTTTGGGAATTCTCTTGGGTCTGTAGTATAAACTAACAGCAATGGTTTAATTTCTTTCTTTTGACAGTGCTTGTTGTCTAATATAACGTTTTAACCTTGAAAGATCCTAGTTTTCAGAGAGGTTCTGGAGGCATTTCCTAGACAATTCCTTATTCCAATCAAAGTTTTCATTTTCAGAATCGAAAGGAATGTTGGGGGATTTTTCCCTTAAAAGTGTGTGCAGTGATGCTATGTGGGCTGTCACAGATGTGTAAGTATATAGAGCTCTTGCTCTGAGTTGTGTGCTAATGAGGTTATTCTTTGTTTTGAAACAGGAGATCCTGAGATGGAACTTAATCCAAAGAAGAAGATTTGGGAGCAAATCCAACCTGATCTTCATACCAATGACCAGTGTGTTGCTACATACAAAGGAGTTCCATTTGAAGTGAAAGGGAAAGGAGTCTGCAGGGCAGAGACCATGGCAAACAGCGGAATTAAATAAATAAATGGTTATTAGAAACCTTTACAGATGTTGAAATGAAAAGTGATGCAAGCACAATAAAAAACATGAAATGCATGGCTAAGACCCAACTTGTTTGACTTCTTTTCCAGAATATGTTTTTTCTCCGATGTTTTGACAATGCACTCATTCACTGTGTGTATTGTCCTTGAGGTTGTTCATTGTCAGCAGTTATTAACCACTCAGTGCTCATAACTTAATTGCCAAGGCTTGTTTGTGGTTGGACTACAGGCAGGCAAGTAAATTTTCTGGACAGCTTGAAGGTGTAGAAGTTCTATTTAGCAAGAGCTAAAGGAAATAAGGAAAATATTCTGCTGTGTTCTTTGTGTGCTAATTGCAGTACTAGCAGTTGGTTAGTGAAGACCACAATTGTCTTTATTCTTCTAGTCACTTTGTAATAGTGTTTCTCCTCTTCTTCCAACCAGTTTTGAGATCTATTATAAGCCTCTGCACCTTTTCTCTTGCCTGTGTTCTCTCTGTAGTCTGCAGTCAGTTGTAACTGGAAGATTAAACTGTGGTGGCTTATGCCCTGAGGTGTACAAGTGGACATACTTTCATGTCCCCACAACTAAGCCATTATAATTTCTCTAAGATCAAAGCTGTCACTTAGCTAGAATAGTTCTTTATCCAGTCCACCTAGGTATATACTTCCAAACGATAGGACTAAGGACTAAGATAGGACTAAGAAATAATAAGTAGATTCCTGGAACTAATCAAAAACTAAAAAAAAAACCCCAAAACGAAAAATCAACCCCCAAGAAAACCCAAAAACCAACCAAAAAAAAATGTGTTTCCAGTGCTAAAACAGGTATAAAATTAATTGATTGTTTTGTTTTGTTTTTATGTGCTTTTATGCAATGATATTTTATACAAAAAGTGCTTTGGTTTTAACAGAAATAGCTTCTTCAGTTTTTACAGTTAGAATTACTTCATAGTGATGTTGTACAAATAGTCATGTTGCTAGGCTGTTAGCCTCAAATTAATTCTTTTAATTCCTTACTTTCAGTAATATGAAAATAAATGTTTTGGATCAATTTACAATAACCCTTTTAAGTAGTTATTTAGAGATACTTCAGATATTTTGGCATATGATAATAAATTGTTACTGTCTAACCATTGAAACAGTAAATGCCATTTTAACTACTGAAATAAAAAAAACTTAAGCCTTTCTAAATATTGCAGGCTTTGAACTTCATCCAGTAAGTGGAGAGAAAACAAAATGACAGTGATATAAAATTAAAAGGAACATGCGTAAAGAGGAGATGAACAGATCTCCCTTTTGAATGCGTTTTGTTTGTGCCTGTAAATTGTTAGTTTTTCATGCATCTGGGAATAGGCAATAGTAATTAGTTCTCTTAAATGTGCTGAATAGCATTAGGTGCATGGAAGCCGTTTTATCTGCCTTGTAAGCTGTAATAATGTCTTATTAAACAAAATCCTTGTAGTTCAAGGACTCAGTTATAATTAATCTTGAATCATGGTAGGGAAACACTTTTACAATAGATGAATCTTAGCTTTTAGTACCAGAGAGCTCTTTTTAGAAATGGAAGTTCAGAGGAAACTGAATTCACAGGAACTTCTGAAAGCTTGAAGAATTGAGTAAAGAGGCTCCCTTACAGTCTGAACTCATGTGCATTTTAAATTTTTTTTTTTAAATTTTATTTTATTCTTCTAAATCTATATTCTGTGTCAACTGGAATATACAGTCTGGTGTAGTGCAAAATCTCATTTGTGACTACATACATATTAGGAGCATGATTTTGGAGCACTAGCTTGTTCTGATTTTTTGATTTAAGCTAGGATTCTGGATGCAGTAGTGTGAGGTACTCTATGAAAGGCAAGTAGTTAATAATCTAAAGAGGTATTTCTGATTGTGTGTTCAAAGGCATTTGGTATGGATGTGGAGTTTTCCAATTGATGGCTTTTACTCTTTTATTTTTATTAGATGTTGCCTACTGTAGAAAATAGACACATGAGCACCTGAAAGCTAATTTTATTCTTTGCTGTGTTTAAGTAGTACTTGATAATTATTTTTTCGTATAAAATTCAAAAGCTTTGTTAAGACAATGTTTCTTTCCTCTTTAATTATGCTGTTGTGGTTGTCTAGGAAAATGTATTTATGCTGTACTGAGCGCAAAAGTGACAGCAGGGTACTTGAGGCACTGTGCAAGTATGTTTCCTCACTGTATCCAGCCTCTTCTGCCTTGTCTGCATGAGTAAGTAGAACTGCAGTGAAATCCTTCCATGTGGGACCCAGAAGTTCCTGTAATGAAAAGCAAATCTTAGTTATCTCTTATTTCTTTTCCCCACTCCCATTTCATATACTTAGTACATTAACAGACCAGTTACACGTATGTTTTTTTTTTTTCCTGGCAGTAATCCAGTTCATACTATGCAAGTTGCTGAAATTTCTGGGTCTTTTTTCACCTTTCCAAGACATTGACATCCACTTTCAGTGGAAATATGTGGTCATGCAGTACTAGCAGTTCTCTGTTCCCTGACTACAGATGTTAACAGAATGTCTCCAGTTTAAGTGTTCATGAAAGTAAGGAAAAATGGTTGCTTAGACATGCCACACATTAGTTTGAAATCAGTAGTTACCACATATTCATATTGCTACGCGGTTTACAGCTCCGAAAAATTTTTTTTGAAAAACACCGAATCACCTTTTGTTGAAAAAATAAATGATTAATTTCTCTGTAACATCAACTTCAGTTCCAGCTGTGATCCATAAAACTAAACTATTCTCAGCAGTTCAGGAAAAACACAAATCAAGTGCATTACCCTAAATAATGGTCCAGAGAGTTTGTCTTCAACTTCTGTGATTTATCTGATGGAGGAGAATGGAGAGAACAAGCTGCTTTTCTTGCAGTAAGTACAGAAAATTTTAATAGGAATAAGAGAGGTTGGGCTTTAATTTACAGGTGTAAATGAATTTACAACTTCGGTGCAATCCTGCTAACTCCTGTGTATGACAAGAAGCCTACCTTGGTGATGAAGGACACTCTGCAATGATCTTGACTCTGTAACGTAAATGCTAAGATGTATAAAACTACTTTAAAGGATGTCTGTCTGCTTCCAAGATAAGTGAGGTATTAAAAAGACCTGGTGTATTGATACTGATTAATCTGTTCTAGACAGGAGGGATGAAAAATACTAAATGCATACCAAATTTTGCCTTTTGCCTACGGAATTCTTGCGTTATCAGTTTCAGAAAGAGAGGATAGAGCTTTGATTTGCTGAGGACTCAAAATCAACTACAATGTTTGTTCTAAAATTAGTATCTGCCACTCTCAATTCATTAGGCTGTTGTTGAAAAAAAAAAAAATTCACTTTTGCAGTCACCTCTTCCATAGCTATTGTCACCTGAAGATGAAAGAGTTGCCATTAGGGCAGAGACTTCTGTTTATTTTTTGGTTACCTGGATGAGCTGAACTGTGTCATCGCTTTCATCTGGACACAGAGGCAGGTCAGCCCTGAGGACCAAGAGAGCCAAGTGCAGGCCTTCCTCCCCGAAGTGGTGAGCCAGGGCTGCTCTCACTGTGTCTCTCACTTGCTCTTTGCTCAGAGCAGTGTGAGGGTAGCTTGGAGTGTCCAGTACTCGAACACAGAGAGCTGACTCGCAGCCATTTCTCCGTATGAGCCCCAAAATGCGGCCGCTGCGTCCGAGGCTACAGCACATAGTCACAGAGCTGGGGGAGAGACAGCTCTCAAAGTCTGAGCTGCCCAGCAGGCTGTTCCCAGCAGCACTTTTGCCAGTCTGAGTTTTTCCAAGGACAACAAGGTTGATGGTCATCTCGTTGCTGTCTGCCATTGTCTGCGCTTTTATCCACAAACCTGTCAAATAAGTACAAATAACATAAGGTATTTCAGATAGCTTTGGGGGAAAAAAAAAAGAGGCAAGAATTTCCAATATTCAATATCTTTCGAGTGTTTTTCCCTGCCTGAAATGTGGAAAGAGTTTTAGGAAGAAGCAAAATAGAGCTAAGGAGAGGCAACAGAGAAGGGAGGAGTTGGGGAACAACTGTGGAAAACATCGTTGCCATTCTGAGAGAGTAGTAGGTTAGGAAAAGGAGACAAACTAGGGAAGGAAGAAGAGATTGGTGACATATAGGTGCTGCTGTTATTAAGTGACGATGTTTCAGGATGTAAATATTCATTTGTTTTAGGAAAAAGAAATGAATAATCAAGGAGAAGTAGATTTTAAAGGAGCACTTTTTTGCAGCAGAGAACAGTTTAGAATGTGTCTTTCATCAGCTACCACTGATGTTGAAATAGACAGTAGTCTGAAAGGGCTTTCTGATGCAGATAAATTTACGTCAATTTAAAAAAAGGAGAAGAGCTGAAATAGCTAATCTCATGAAAATGAGATTTTGGAAATGTATACTAAACCAGCTTATTAGCACAGTTAGTGGAAAAGAAAAGCGTAGACTGGTGGATAGAGGGGGGAGTTGGCTTGGTATCATTTCCAGTTACTCTAATCGTTCATAAATGAAACTTCTCATTCTCTTTGTACTTTAATCCGGTATCTGAAGGAGTTTTAGTGCAAGTTAAACATCTAACAAGAAGACTGGTTATTTGAATAAATTGAGATGTGTTTCAGAAGGTAAAACCATAGTGGCAAATAGTAGATTTTAAGTTTCTGTGACATGTGAACTTCAGAAAGAATTTTTTTTTTGTTAAGATGCTATGTTTAGGTACTTACAGAGAGATCATGGGTAATTTTAGACTGGGATTTCCTGTGATTAATTTATTTAGGTTCTTGCTGTGCAGTTTAAGCTTTCTCTATCATAATAATTTCATGCCTAAATCAAACTTTTGAAATAACTTCAATGCAACAGCGAAGATAGAAGAGCTAGTAATTCACTAATTTTGTTACAGGCAGCATTAAATACGTACATGATAATCTTGCTTACTGAATTCACAGATTTTTTGTGGATTTTTCAATGATCAATTTCCTTTTAAAAAAGACATCTTATGAAATGGTTGTCTTCAGTTATTCATCAGTCTCTACATGCATTGTGTACTTTGTAGCATAATAATAGGAAGTGGTGGACATGGATTTGTTCATTCCTTTTTTAAATCTCAATCAAAGATTTGGGGTTTTTTTCCCTGTAAGCGGGATACGCTTAAATACTTAGATTAATTTCATATTGTGTCACTTACCTTATTTTCCCTTAAATTCTTCTTTCATTCAGGCTTCATTCATAAACCACATGTGCAGTGTAAAAAGAAGTTCATATGTGAACTTTGAAACTAACAGCAGTGCCGTACCATGCTGAGACTGTTACGTACACATTAATCTGGTTAATCTATTACTGATAGATCCTCATTCAATTGGATATGTTTGGTCAGTAATTGGCACTGTTGAACTTTTGTAACTTAGCTGCAAATACTGTTTTTAAAGTCACTTAAGTGATTGTATGATGTTGATATTTTTAAAAGTTACTTGAATTCCACCAGCAGTTAAATGTGCAAGTGATAATGGTGGTAGTGGGACTCCTTTGTATTGCGTGTTCTTGAATGTGTCTTCATATATACATGTGAAGAGCAAATGCACTCTGTCTTATTGTTGCAATGAATTATTGATTGCAATATTTTCATAGCACAAAAAGCATTTGCAGATATAAAGATGTTTGCTTAACAAAGATGGATTAAAATAATAACAAATATATTAAAATACAGAAATTATTTGTGAACCAGGAAGTAAACTGAAGGCTTACAGAACTGCCAGTCATGTGCATTAGCTGTTGGCTGTTAGCCTAATACATTTCTCTTGCAAGCGTCATTATTTGGTGTGCTGTAGTAGCATTAAAACTAGAGATTAAAAAAAGATTGTCCAGAAAGGACCTATCACTTGGTTTTTAGACAATTTTCCACAAGTGGGAAAGTAACTGGTCAGAAAACAAATGCAAATTTGTGCTTTAATGACCAGTTTCTAGTTATAGAATAGAAGAGTGGATGAGCCCATCTTACCTGCTCAAGGATCAGCCATCTCTCCGGCTGTAAATTCCAGGGGGTGCAGGCACAAGTTTGCTCCAAGGGTATTAAGATACGTGTCAGTGAGAACACGAAGCTGGTATGTAAGCTGTATGTGGTGGCAGGAAAAGAGGAATGTGCATTCCAGAGCCCAGTCCTACTGGGGATGTTGTCATCTGAGGTGTAGCTCTGTGTGAGAACCTGTAAGTGTTGGTTTACCACAGTACCAGGGCTGTTCCTGCCGGCCACAGCAGGGAAGGAGGACTGCAGTTCCTCTAGAAGCCCATTGTCTCCTGCTATGGAGCCACAAGCAGGACCAGTGCTCCGGCAGAAGGTAGGAGCTCCTTGTGTAAATTCTCACAGTTCGTCATGAATGAGTTCATCATTTGTCTTACTGGTGGCTGTGTAAAAAAATTTGTTACTGAATGTTTTTAAGAACACATAGACAAGTGCTTGAGCCTGCCTATTCTCGTGAGAAGTCAGACATTAAATCTTTCCCTGTATTGTGTGTGTACCTGAGGCAACTTCTGATAGATTCCACTGCCTTAGAGCTCTGTGCTGTGCACAGCCTTTGTGTCTAAAGGCACGTTTATGTTTAAGTGTATGTCAAGGGTCCTTCACGTTCTGGTGAAGACGAACTCAAGACTGGATGAAGGGTCACTCAATTGCAAAGCAAAAGAGTAGGTCAGTCTCATAAAATTATGGATATTGTAAAATAAAACCCACATGGTTCCTTTAATTTGCCTAGAAATCTTGACTTTGGTTAAATCACCAGTCTAGCTCTGTGTTTTTCATTGGACTGTTCCTTTGCACGTGACATCTGAGGTCATATATGGCCTAGTAGTCACATCCAACTAGGTATTTAAGCTAGCGTGGACAAGGATTTAGACTGCCAAGAAAGCTAGAATACCAGAGGCAGGGGAATGTTTTATGAAAAGTACAGCTTGCCCAGCTGGATGTGGAACAGGGCTTTTACAATGGCAAGATGGCTGTAAAATTAAGAGTAGTGTAAATGAGGCACTACCTAAATGAGCTCTAAAACTTGGCTAAGCAAACTTTAAAAAAAAAAAAAAAAAAA